>PVKM010011961.1:0-32424 GCA_004027735.1 Carollia perspicillata | reverse complement strand
TTTCAGGAAAAGGCAACAAGTGGGGACTATTGATACTACTGAGTGGGAAGTTCAATGTCTAGAGATATGTCTAAGGTGCATTCTTAAGGAACAAGTCAGGTCAAATGAACTTTATTTTTTTGTTTGGATCATTATCAGATTTATGCATCAGGAGAACACAATAACGACAATGCATCTAGATTTCAAAAAGGCATTCGATGAATATTTTCCATGATAACCTTGTAGACAACAGAGAAATATGGAATTGGCATTTTATGACTTTGAACTTAAACCCCACTTAAATGTGTTAATAATGGCTCAGATGAAGTTATGCTTTTCAGATTTGCTATCAACACAAAGCTAAGAGGAATTTATTCATTGAATTCTTTTGGTGGCAAATAAAGCAACTCAAAATCAAATAAGTGAAACAAGAATTAGTCTTATAAATGCTTTAGACAAATAGCAGAGCCTCAAAACAACTAAGAACTCAGACTTGTAGAAAGGCTATAAAGCACAGTGGTTACCAGCATGGACCCGGATGTAAAACTTTGCTTGATGTAACATTGGGTAAATCACTTCTCTGTGCCTCAGTTTCCTCAACCAAAAATGGAAGAAATAATAATATCTACCTCAAAAGATTGTTATTAGAATCCAATGAGGAGATGTATATATGATGTATATATGTGTTTTTTCACATAATGGAGAAAAAACGGCCCCTGCCAGCTCCCAAATCAGTTACCTTACAGACAGGCTCAACTCCTTAATCTTTTGAAAGAGGATTTGATTTTATTTGTGCCGTGTGTCCTCTAAAGACCAATCCACTGTGGTCTAGAGATAAATTCATTGATTTATTAATTCATTCATAAATTAATTGTAACAGTATAACATAGAAGAAATAAAGTGTGATGAGGGGATAGAATAACTTGGAAAGGGAAGGAGGCAATACTTTGTTAGCGGGGTTAGGGAAGACCCCTCCGGTAAAGTGACTTTTGAACAGAGACCGGAGGATGTGAAGATACTTGGGAGGATGTTCTAGGAAGTGGGAACAGGAAGTGCCAAAGCCCGAGGCAGGAGCATGCTTGGAGTCAAGAAGCAGCAAAGCCAAAGTAATGGGAATAGGAGACGAGAGGGTGAAATTGTTTAAGAGAGGTTGCTGGAGTCAAGTCATGGACTCATGGGGAGCCTGGCAAGCCATGGTAGAGAATGTGGATTATTACACTGAAAGTTGGAGACTCACTCAGGCTACTGTGTGAACATGTTGGCAACATGAAGGCGGGAAGGGTATTACAATAACCGACGTGAAATACAGTGGTGGATTGGACTATGAGGGTAAAGATAGACGTAGTCAGAGTTTGAGTGTGCTTTTAGTTGTCTGCTATTAAATATAAAGTGTGAGAGAAAGAGAAGAAAGCTGACTCCAGAGTGAATGATAGAATGAAGTTAATGAAGTGGGGAAAAATCTGGAAGGAGCAGATTTTAAGGGAAATATCAAGTGCTTGCTTTTGGACATGTTAGTCTGAGATTCCCTTAATTATCCATCCAAGAGATGCCAAACCAGCATTAAGAGTGCAGGATTATGGGAGGGGTTAGGATAGAATGGAGCTAAAGATACAGATGTAGGATTTATTTGTGCATAGATAGTGTTTCAAGTTATCAGACTTCATGACCCTCCTAGAGAGGGCAAATTGAGAGAAAACAGAGATCAAATTGAACCAGTGGGCATTTGAGAAGATGCAAGAGAGAGCAAAGGAAACTGAGAAGGTGCGACCCGTGGAGTGAGATATGGATCAAACGAGCAAATGAAAATGTTTCAAGCATGCAGTGGTGCTCAATTACATCAGATGCATAAGCTGAGTCAGATGAGAGCTGAAAAGTGATGTGATCACATAATGACAAGGGAGAGGGAGAAGCAACTTCTATAAAAAGGGTGCCGAAGGGCCAGTGCTATAGATTCCTACTACACATGGCTAATAAAATTAATTCAATCATGAGAATTCAAACTTATTTGGATAAATTGTACTAAGATGTCTAAATCATCAAATAAAACTTAAACACAATAAATGCTAGGTCTGGTATTTAGATTCAGACTAGTAACTATAAGCACTGTGCCTACATGCATATAGGAGACTAAAAGAATATGTTCCCAAACACTAATAATTATTATCCACAATTGTTGAAGCTAGAGATGTTTTCTTATTTTTATATTTTCTGTAGTTTCTACTTTTCTACAATAAATATGCTTTATTTTTGTAGTCAGAAAAATCTAATATGTTATAAAATTTCACTTGAGCGTAAATAAGGATGGAAAAAAACTTCTTTTAATTTATGCAAAACAGTCCCAAAACATGTTGCAAAAGATCTTGGGTTGCATGAATAAATGTATATGCATTGCTGTATTAATTTAAGTGGAAGTGGGCAAACTGGACAGTTTCAGTACTAGATATTACACAGAGAAGGGAAGGATAGGAAGAGATCTGGAAAGCATTTCATGGCAAAAGTTGAGGAAAATAGAAATGTGAATCCTAGAGGGAAAATGTAAGTTATAGGGGACATGTAATGGGTTGCTTGTAAGTGAAAAGAACCAGACAGGCTCAGTCCCACTGATAACCTTGGGCAAGTCACGTAATCTCTCCGACGCCCAGAGTCCTCATCGATAGGACAGCAATAGCATCTTCTGCATAACGCTGCGACCCAGACTGCCCTCTCTGCTGGCCCCGTGTCAGTTTCTCCTGTGTCTGGTCCAGAACCCCTGAATGCATATGTCATCAGCTCCTCTTTGAGATTTCACTGAAGATTTTATCCAGTAGATGAATGAGGAGATTCACGTCACAAACCTCCTGGAGAAAAAACACGATGTCTCCCCTTTACACTGCTATTCTCAGCCAAGTTTTTACCACTGTGTCAATAGTGGGGGGGGGGGCAGTCAGTGGTGGGAATGTGTGAGTGGAGGGGGCTCCTTTCCCCCATCCAGACTCATTAGTTTCTCCCTCCCTCCACGATGTTGGGGTCTTCAAATTCCTTTCTATTTTTCTCTAAGAACACTTGTCATCCTCTCCCAGTTACTACATTTAGTTCAAAAAACCAAACTTATTATGATATTCAGCAAAACAAATATCCATTCATGTTGCAGAATCACATAGCAAACAAACATATTTCTGTCCTGAGAGTGGACGGTGCAATTGCAGAATTCTGTCCCTCATTCCCACCCCAAGTGCTATCACATTGTTCTTGCAAACATATTTGTAGCTCTCCTCGGGAGGGGTTTGGGTGAAGGACATTCTCTCTACTCACTTACAGACGTAAACTATCTGGTGTGCTGTCACCCAGTCAACGCCCGGGGGTTTAGTATGATGGTCATTATCATGAATGTGTTTAAAGAGCTGAATGTGGAGACAAATTTTCTACAGTCACTGGGAGACAGAAGGTAGCCCAATATTAGGCAGAAATTTCTAGTAATTAGAACTATCCTGGACAGTTGCTTCTTGAGGTAATCACATGTCCTCCGCTGATTGAATAGTCTGATCCAAGACAGAGAACAGGAGAGAGTAAATGGGAATTTGAATTTAGTCAACTAAAACTCTCTCTCCTGATGAAGAATCTTGTGATACTATGAAAAGTGCCCGCATGTTTTATTTTTTCCATCTCTTCTTTTTCTTCCCAATGTCACCCAAATCTAAGGTGATAGTACACCACCATAAATAAACCTGATCACTTTTGGTTTGGGAGTGTTTAAAACACTCAGAGACAGAAAACTCCCTTGGAAGGTGTGGAGACAATGTACTTTCCGGTCATGGCTTCAAAAGCCTGGGGGAAGGGGAAGGCTTCACGCAGCTGCCCAGACCACCAAAATGGTCGGGTGCAGCACTGTTCCGTGTCCTGGGGCTTTCGTGGCTGCAGTGATCAACCCCAGGGAGGGGGAAATGGTAACCAGACTCCAGGACACCCTAGGGGCTTTCAAGACACACTTACATTTGCCTTTTGCCAATATTTTTCAGGGCACAGAATTAACTCCAAGCCCTCCACATGCCAGTGTGGCTTTGCCTATAATATAATCTTTTTAAAAGATTAAGTTAATCTTGACTTTTACTATTGCAGCATTTCAACCTAATGGTACTCCATGCACAATCTAATTGGATTTTTATAGGCCTTTATTTAAAGAAAATTTTTCAGTGACGATGACAATTAGAGTATTATAGGTAGGTCCCTTTTGTGTAATACCAAAGCAATGTAGTGTACACACACAGCTAGACCACGATAACAGATTTCTAAAAGGTTGTTATTATCTAAAGCCTACCTTGGTTGAAGCACAAACCATACAAGAATTTATATGTTCAGTGATGTTATTACCAACTCTGCAAAATTAGAGTAAATGCGCAGGCAGGCCTGAGATCATGCCAATGGGCAGTTTCATGCTATACAATGACTACGCCATGTGACTTCTGCAGAAAATTCCACTCATTTCAATGGTGAATTGGATACTGGGTTGAATTTTTAAAGGCTATTTGTCCTAAGAGATTATGAATTTATACTGCCTCGGGTTGTATTCCATCGTTATAAAAGTCCAGGAGTCCTCTGTAAAGTTTGTTTTATTAGCCGGAATTGGGATTTACATCTCTTGCAATAAATTCCTTTATGTTGGCTGTTTGACATTTCAGAGGTAACCTCTGGCTTAACTGGCTGCAGGTAAAAATTAGAGGTGTAACTGGTTTTAATAATGTTCTCTGGGTCTACTTATTCCCAAATATTCAACCAATTACATCTTTCTTTATGTAATATGTTTTTATATTCTGTAAGGCACATTTCTAACTAGTTTTCTCAATCATTAAATGATTTTGTTTGCTATTATTTTGGCTTTAGTTTGTAAAATTTAACTCAGGTCTTTCCTGAAGAATGTGGTAAATGGACATATTGTGAAAGAAAATCTTACTGATGTTTTTCAGGTATTTGAGATCTGAGTTCTGCTGGGAAGCCCTTCATTCTTGAAGCTGATAGGCTTGCACTGTGTGTGGACTTTGGGTTAATTATTTTCTCCAGGTATTTTAGGTATTGCTCATAGTCATTTACCAAAGTGGAGCAAGTAGTAAGTATCATGCTGAGAAGTTCTGAGAGTGTTAAGAAAAATGGGAAAAGTGCAGGGTGTGAGAAAGAGTAGGAGGAAAAATAGTGATAAAACAGAAAATGGTGATGATTGAGTTTTAATTCTCCTTGATGGTAGAGATACAAGTAGAGATAGATTGGCTCAGAGCTGGGAACATAAATGTGATAATTAGTGAACCATTTTTTTCCAAAACAAAGAGCAGTGACACAGGGGACCTGAAAGATTCAACTGCTTCCCATGCCACTGAAAACTCAACTTTGCTAGTCTCTTAGAAAGCTTAGAAGGCACTCATAATCCGTTTTCTGTATTTATAATAGACATTTAATTTTAGAATAATTTTGTATTTAAGGGAAAGTTATGAAGGTAGTACAGAGAGTTCCATTATATGCCACATTATACCCTAATTTTCCCTGTTTTTCTTTTTTAAAGATTTTATTTAGTTAGTTTTTAGAGAGGGGGAAGGGAGGGAGAAAGAGAAGGAGAGAAACATCAGTTGGTTGCTTCTTGCCTGTGCCTGGACCAGAGACCAAACCTGCAACCCAGGCATGTGCCCTGCCTGGGAATCGAACCGGTGACATTTTGCTTTGTGAGATGATGCCCAACCAACTGAGCCATACTGGTCAGGGCCAATTTTCCCTGTAATGAACAGCTTACATTTAATTAATTAACTTATATGTATACATTATTGTTAACTAAAGTCTGTATTTTATTCAGATTTTCTTAGTTTTACCTAATGTCCCTTTTCTATTCCAATATAACCACCCAGGAAATCGTATCACATTTAGTTGCCATGTCTCCTTAAGTCCTTCCTCTTTACTGTGAGTTTCTCATCCTTTTCTTGTTTTGACAACCTTGGCAATTTTGAGGACTACTGGTCAGATATTTTATAGAATGTCTCTCAAGTCGAGTTTGCCTGACTTTCTTTCAGGGTTCTGGGGAGGAAGACCACAAAGTTAAAATTTCATTCTTATTGCATTATATCACAGGTGCATAAAATTATCGGAATATCAGCCTTGTTAGCAGGTTGATGTTAGTTCTGATCATTTGGCTAAGGTAGTATTGATCAGGTTTCTCCAGTATAAACTTGCTCATTTTTCTCCTTTTCCATACTGTCATTATTTGAAAGAAGTCACAGTATGCAGCTCATATTTAAGGAGTGAATACTTAGGTTCCATTTTCTTGAAGGCCAAGTAGCTACACAAATCATTTGGAACCACTACACTGGAAACTTGTCTATTCTGACCCATTTATTTATGTATTTATTTATTTGATCATTTATGTACATCATTGTGAAGTCATGATACTTATTTTATATTTTGGGTTATAATCTAATATGACTTTATAACCCAATGTTTCATTGCTCAGATTGTTCCAATTTTGGCTTCTTCAGTTGGCTCCTGTGTCCCTTTGACATATTTCTATCATCGTGGATGTTTCCCCCCTTGAGCACATTTTTACTTTCTGACACTACACAGTCCTCCGGTCTCATGTACGTCTTGCTCTCAGTTCTGACATCAAGCAACTCTGATTCCTTTCACCGGAACAAGTTCCCAGAAACCAAAGTCTGCACAAAGTGTGCTTGTTGCTACCAGAGCACCATTGCTTCTAGGCCCTCTCCCCTGACAGAGCGAAGAAGCATGTGCATACACTAACCTGCACACATGCACACACATCTAAATACTTTTGTGTAACCATCGGTGTGTATATGAAGCTCAGCCTAAGTACACACCGATACCCCCAACTCTAAACCGTTACCAGAGGATCATTCTTTTTCCCTGCCTTATCCATATATTCACACTCCGGCAGTAAAAAACCTGTATCTCACCAATCATCGTCCATGTATTTAATTGTTCTACTCCTGCATGCACATATAGTGGCATCAGAACTATTCATCGATCTCCTCGTGGGAAGTGATTTGATCGATGAGCGCACAGCGCGCATGTCCAGCTCCTTTGGCCTTTAGCCCCACAGACTCCACTCATCACCAGAGCGGCTGAGGCCGGCACCGTCTCTGCCGCCGCCCTCAGGGAGGCGGCCCGTACGTTCGTAACACAGGTTCTCCCAGTCTGCATTCCATCCTGGGACACCCCACCTGCCCTGTTACGTGATGTTTTTAAATGTGCATACATTAAGGTTCGCTCTTTCTGTTGTTAAATTCTATGTGTTTTGGCAAATACGTTGTGCCATGGATCCACTATTGCAGTATTATACCCAAGAGTTTTAATACCCAAAATATCCATTACACTTCTAATACAATCCCCCCCAAATCCCCTTGCTGGGACTCCTGGAAACCACTAGTGTGTTAACCATCTCTACTGCTTTGCCTTTTCCTAAATGTCATATAAATGACATTATACAGTAGGTAGCTTTTTAAAAAGTTTTAATCATAAAACATACATAATATAAAATTTACCATCTTACCATTTTTAAGTTTATAATTCCGTGATATTAAGTACATTCGCATTGTTTTGCAAGCATCACCAACATCCATTTCCAAAACTTTCATCTTGTAAAACTGAAACTCTGTATCTATTAACAATAACTCATTTTACCCCTCCCCCCAACCCCTGGCAAACGCCATTCTTCTTTCTGTCTCTATGAACTCATACAAGTGGGATGATACAGCATTTGTCCTTGTGGGAATGGCTTATTTCACTTTGTAAAATGTCTTCAAGATTCTTCCATATTGTGGCATCTGTCAGAAGTTCCTTCCTTTTTAAAGCTGAATGATATATCATCGTATGTATATGCCACATTTTGTTTATTCATTCATCTGTTGAAAGACACTGGGTTCCTTCCATCTCAGGCTATTGTGAATAACGCTGCTATGAACATGGTGTATATTTAGATCTGCGATCATGGTCAGTTATTTTTGTATAAGGAGTAAGACATCATTGTTGTTTTTATTTGCATTCGCCTACTGAGCATCTTTTCATATGCTTATTTCCCTCTGTATATCCTTGGTAGGGCTTCATTTAGATTTCTTGGCCATCATTTAACTGGGCTTTCTATTTTCTTATTGTTTAATGGTTCTTTGTGTATTTTAGATACAACTGTTCATTAGATAGGTGGTTTGCAAATATTTTCTCCCATTCTATGACTTGTCTTTTTAGTCTCTTAATGGTGTCTTTCACAGAGTGTAAATTTGTTTTTTAATGAAGTTCAACTTAGCAATTATTTTCTTTGATGGATTATGCTTTTGATAATATATCTAAAATTATCATCAAATCTAAAATCAGGTAGACTTTTTCCTCTTCTAGTTTTCTAGTGTTTCATTTTCTATTCGTGTTTATGATTAATTTTGAGTTCATTTTTGTGAAAGATATGAGGTCAATGCCTAGGCTCTTATTTATTTATTTATTTATAGATAGAGATGAGGGGAGAGAGAAAGAGAGGAAGAGAAACATCAATGTGTGGTTGTCTCTTGTGCACCCCCCACTGGGGACCTGGTCTGCAGTCCAGGCACGTTCACTGACTTGGAATTGAATCAGCAACCCTTCACTTCACAGGCTGGTGCTCAATCCACGGAGCCACACCAGCAGAGCCATTTTTTTCTTCTTTTTACATGTGGACATTCAATTGTTCCAGGACCATGTGCTGAAAGACTATCCTTTCTCCCTTGAATTGCCTTTGCACCTTTGTAAAAACTTAGTTGACTGTATTTGTGTGGTTTATTTATGGTCTCCTCATTCTGTTCCATAAATCTACGCATCTATTCTTTTGCTAATTCTATACTGTCTTTATTTATACATTTGTTTTATTAATGTATTTATCCATCCATCCATTTATCATTTCCTTAAATATTTGTTGACTATCTTCCTTGTGCAAGGCATTGTGCTAGACACCATGGGAAGCAAAGATGGCTCAAACATGGTACTGCCCCTCTAGGAGATGCAACATCGTTGGGGAGGTAAGTCAAATAGTGTTACAATGTACACACAAACCATGTAAAACAAGGTGACAAATGCTATGTGAGATGTGCAGGGTAAAAGAAGTTTTCAAAAGAGGAGGTTGCCACTACTGTCTGAGAGGACTTACAATTTGAGCAGAGACTTGAAGAATGGCTACGATTTAAATAAGTAAAGATTGCACAGGTGACTGACTGTATTCGGTGAAAAGAACAGAATGAGAAAAGTTTGGGGGGGACGTGCAAAGTCTAACAGCACTGTCTGATAGAAACACAATCAAAGCCAGGTGTGCAATTTTAAATTTTCTAGTAGCAATATTAAAAAAGAAACTTGAAATTAATTTTATAACTTACTTTTCCTTAACCTAATATATCCCCAATACCAACATTTCAAGGTGTAATCAATTTTAAAATATTGGTGTATTTTACATCTCTCTCTCTTTTTTGTTACTGAGTCTTCAAAGCCCAGTGTGTAGCTGCACTTGCCATGCACGACTACGTGGAGCAGCCACATCTCAATTGCTTTCTAGTCACATATAAATGTGGCTACAGTATTGGACAGTACAAGTCTAGGAGGCCAGTAGTGAGAGAAAACGCTGGCAAGGTAGGTCAGGGTTGAGCACGGGGAGACTTCGATACTGCGGTAGAGTCTGCACTTTGTCCTGAAACCGCTGGATAAACACGGACACTCCTGAGCAAGGCAGTGACTCCCACTCACCAGTGCTCCTCTCCCCGGTGGGCATGCCCCAGGCAGGCAGCCAGTACAAGTGTGCTGAATGACTGCCGAACTGTCTGAGCAATGCTGTGTGGGGATTAACTGGTCATACAGGGAGGTGGGACTAAAAATAGGAGGACAGATGGGTCAGTTCTTTTTATTTAACATAAGATATGAAAGAGTTTTGCTATAATATGAGTGCTTTTTCTTTTGCCCTCTAAATGAGGAAAATTACTTGCCTAAAATAGGGTAGGGCAGCCACTCCTGTTTTTGCCCGTGATTATGTTGCAGTGTGAACAGGACAGGCTTATGGTAGGACATTTTTGGTACTCTTTGGGAATGACTCTACTTAACATTACAATTGCTATGTAGAGAAAATACATGAATTTCTGAAAAGATACGGCTGGAGGATGAAAAACTGAAGATAAATTCATATTTTGTTTAAATTTGAGAACGTCCTCCCAACAGTAGGAAGCTGGGAGCCTGTCGCCACCCCTCTAAAACAAGGGTGGCGATGGTACCGAAATCCCTGTCCCTAGCTGGCCCTGCATAAAACCAAGCAGGTTACTTGGATTTCTTTGTGATGATGGGTGCCACGTTTCTTGCCAAATCTATTCTCACAAACTAGCAGGGGATCGAAGCTGAAAAGCTTTCTGTTTTATATTTATTTATTTTTCACTTGCAATAATTTCCAAAGACAGAGAGAAAAAAATCTATCAAGAGGCCATTCTAAAATAGAAAATGTAATATTGGCAGGCAGGGGTATGTGTGGGTGTTGCATTTTAGGCCTGTCAAGTTTGACAGCGTCCTTTCAGGCTTTTCAAGAGAAAACCTCATAGTATTAGAGCCCCACTTTCCATCAGCTATGACAGATTTCTACATGTTGATATTCAAATTTCATTGGACTTTTCTTTGGTAATTAAGCTAACATGGTTTTTAGAAGATTGTTGTTTTAATATATTTTTTTGGGTGAAATTAGAACAGCATCAGTTTGGACTTTTAAGTTTTTTGTAAGAATTAGTTTTTAATGTATCTCATAGATTTGTGGGCATACCCAATGTCATTTATTAACACAAGCCCTGGGGAGCTTTGCGAGATTTTTTTCCTGCTGCTTTTGTCTCTTAGCATGCTAAGCACTTGGGAGCTGAGTTTGTGCTGCCAGGTCATAGTTGGAAAAGCTCAGTTATTAGAGAATATGTGAGCTTGGAGAAATTGTCTTCACATAACCAGGAAGGACATTATGTTAGGAGTTGCTGTGCCCCAGAGCCTCAACAGAAAGGTGAAGATTTTACTTTGGTTCTTCCAAAAATGGAGGGACCGTGGTGAGGGTGGGTGTGTCTGCTCCCAAGCAAATTTCTCGGGTGCATACAAAGTCCTACATGATTTTCTGAGAAGTCTTGTCTCTAGTCATGCATTATGAGCAAATGACACAACTTGAGAAATTAGAAATCAACAGTAGTTCAATATATTATAAATTGTTCCAGTCAAGAAGTGATTTCAGAGGTAATGTATGTAGTGGCTTTGGAACCAGAAGTTAGATTTAAATTCTGGCCCCACCAACAATGGCTGTATGACCATAAACTTCCTAAGACTCCATTTTCTGCCTGTAAAATAGGTTAATAATGGTGACCTCATAGGATTTGTGTGATGCTTAACAAAGCAAATATATTCCGTTCCTGGCACATGCACAAATGAAAGCTGTTAGTATGAAATAGTGGTAAATGCTGGGCAGGTGAAGACCCCACTTGCTCCTCTCTCTTTCGATTGTGTCTCTGGAATGAAGTAGATAAGGCAGTGGTGGGGAGCAAAATGTGCATCTCAGAGTTCCTGCCACAAGAGCGGCACTGACTGATGGCCCGAGCTGCCTCCTCCTGGATTCACCACCACGTAGCACCCCTTCGCTGGCTGCTCCCAGTCACTGACTGAGTGTGGCAGGGATCTCAGGCGGGCCCATTCCAAATCTCCTCTCACGGGCAACTTTAGCTCGAGAACTTCACAGTAAATGGCTGAACCTTTCTTAAAATTCTGTTCAGCTGGAACCTCTTCCCACCCAGCCCTCCTTCCTTCCACTGGCGTCAGACCTGCACTGCTGTCCGCCAGCTCCACCCATGCACTCCCTCTCCCTCCCCCAGTACCTTTGCACATCTAATCCCATCTCCGTGCCTCCTTCTAGGTGGACCTGAGCTAATGCAGTGGTCCATGCCTGGTTTTCAGGGACGTGTAATTCAGAGTTCAATTTAATGTTTTAGATGTTTAAGGAATATTCCAGTGTTAAAGCATTTTAGGTCCTAGAGTAAAAAAGAAATGAGAATTGAGAGGACAATGCACCTAGCAAAAGCATGAGGACAAAAGGAAGGTAGAGGACCTTTCCACTTACCTAATCATGCTGCCTTTCCCACTTCCCTGGTGCGAGGTGAGTGCCAGGTGCAGATGCCAGCAGGACACCCTTCCCTCTGGCCTCTGCCCTCCTGCATCATTTGTCATTTTTGTCATTCATGTGGCCCTGGGAAGAGACTACTACTTATTTTTTTCAAGTGAAAAAAAAATCCTAGTTTTTATTTGAGTTTCTTAAAGGATGCAAATGCATTTTTGCTGTTTTCATGACTTAGCTCCTGTCAGGAGGGGACACTTGGTTTTTATTTGTTGTGTTAAAGGGAACCAACAACGGCCCACTAACACTGAGAATACAGGAACTCTGTGCAACTCCCGGGGCTTCTCCCTATAGGTGGGAGGGTCTGTCTGAACAGCACACAGACAACCTTCATGATGAAGAGCTTATTAGAAATGCTGCCTCTTAAAATATTTACTTTTTACCTTAGTTCATTAAACTGTTCAATTTTTGTTTCTGCTCCAATTATGATGGATTTATTATTCAATGCAGGGATTAAATATTTCCCTGTAGCTATAGATAGTATCACTTTCCATTCTCAAGTTCTAGGTGATAAATATATGTGGCAAAATTTGTTTACAGGAGGAAAAGTCACAATTTTTTAAAACAAGCATGAATCACAAGAACAAATTGTATTTGGCAGCAAAACTGGATTTGCAGAAAGGGAAGCTTACGTATGGGGAGGGGACTGTAGCAGGGGCCTGGGGAGTATCAGGGCCCTGACCCCCACGGAGGGGAAATAGAAGGCAGAGAGGGCTCCAGAGATCAAAGATTCTTCCAGGGGTGGCCTTTAGATTCACCACATGTCTGTCATGGAATTAGACAGACCGGCTGCCCCACACTTCATTCCCTGCCTCCCTGCTGTTCTTTGAGTTCAAACCGAAAGTGCATGGACGGGGGCCATGGGGGAATTGGGGAGAGACGATGGAAAGAGGCAGCAGAGAGGAGATTTAGAACAATTCTGTTCACAAGAAGGTGCTTTCTCAAAGTTCTCTGGCAGAAATGAAAAAAAAATAACAAAAACCCTTGGTATTTCACATAATCCCTTTAGGGGCAATTTTATATCACTTTGCTGAAAATTGGATATGTCTTCCTAAGTCTTCCACAGCCATTGGCTCAGCAAGGGTTTGAAGTGTTGTGGCAGCGACCCTGACTTTTTCCCCTGCCTCATCCACTTCCCACTCACCCCCTGCCTCTAGTTTTCTCTTTTATGTGGATCTATCTGTGTCTAATTTAGATGGCAAGTTCCTTACTACTGTATGTTATGGTGTCTAGCATACTGTGAGCACTTACAAATGTTAAATGATAATAATGATAATATGAGAGCCCTAAAGGTGCCAGCTGCTTCGTTTCACTTTAGAGAAGAGGGTTTTCACTACAGACTGTAGTTTAAAAAAAAAAAATAAGGCCAGTAGGCAGGGTGGGCATATCAGCTTTGTGAGACAAGGAGGAGCATAGAGACAGGTTTATAGGGACTTACAGGGACTTGCAATATAAAAGAAAATGGATTTTATTAAAAAAAGAAAAGATCAGCTAAAACTTGGGGTGTAAAACAGAATGCAATGCCTGACCTTGAGTCTTACAACTTTCAAGCAATCTATGGGTTGCCCAAGGTTTCAAACAGGTCTGAGGTACTGGTTCCCTTAACAGGGTGGAACATCCACTTCCAGCCATGCGGCAAGAAAACCACAGGGAGCTAAAGGCCCAGACCTGGGCATCAGGACCCCTGGATTCCAGCCCTGATTCTGCGTGTAACTGGCTCTATAGCATCTGTCCAATCTCTTAATTTCTCTATGACCTGGTTTCCCATCTACAAGACGAGGGATGGGTCCCATGGGGGGGGGGCAGTTTACTGTAATTTCTATGCATCCTTCAAGTTCTGAAATTCTGTGAGTCAACAGCTATTAGCTGCTGATACTTATCATTTTATTGAACACTTATATGCTAACCACTATATATCAATTTCACACACATCACCTCATTCCACTGACTCTGTAAAGCAGAAATTGCTGCCATCCCTTGTTTGCAGATGAGGATACGGAGGCAGAGGAAGAACAGCACCTCGCCCAGGTGCCACATCTGGTGGAGCACAGGGGGGCCTACGCCATCCCTGTCTGACCCTAGAGCCGATGTGCTGGCTCGTTATCACCCCCTACACTCACATTCTCAGGCCAGAGCTGGAATGCACCTGGTGTTCCGGAAGCACTGCGAGAGTCTCAGAAATAACTGAGGGTAGCAGCTATGTTGAGAATATTTCCTTTGGTTAAACCATAATAATTTTACACTTACCTCCCTCTCAGGGACTGGGAGTACTTAATGAATATATTTATTGAGCAGTAGACAGCTCTCCATATCACTTCATTTAATCATCACAGTAACTCCATAAGACTGTGCTAAATTCTATGGGAGTGTACTGAGGCACTTGGGTTAAATGTGTCCAGATTCGCCGATGGTAGAAATGGGGCTCCAATCCCTTCAGAGGACTGCCCCCCTTCTCCTGCCTGCCAAGAGCTTTGGGGGCTGATGGTTGACTTCACACTGTTGGGGCAAGGGGAGAAGGAAGGGGGCTCAACACGGTGGAGAGAGTGACTCCAGGACCAAGAACCACCTACAGTCACTATCAGATGTTCTAAAAGGTCCCTGATGAAATGTCTGGGACCCTAAAGGTCTTAGCTGCAGCACTGCATATGAGCACACATTTTCCGTGTGAAAGCCACACCCTCTGGTTGGGATGCTGAGCAGAGAGCCGGCCCAGCGGGTCACCTTTTCCAGGTTCTGTGAACATCTTCAGGACAAAGGCGTGTTGTACTGTCTCCTCTTTCCTTGTGATGAAACTCAGAGGCAGGGAAATCAGAACAAGCCACACTTTTATGACATGCTCTTGTTTCCCATTGGGCTTTGCTGGAACAGGATAAATGGACAGAGTCTAGTTCCAGGACCAAGGGTATAAGGGAAACAATGCATACACCCTCCCCCATCTTAATGGGTGGTACCTGTCTCACCCAGACAGAGGCAGCCGGGGCAGCAAGACACCCCTGGCATGTGGCCTTCTTAGTCAAGTGGGAAGAATAGTTTCCATCTCTCCTACCAAAAGGTGCCTGAAGATGCCCTGGACTTCATGTGTCCTTAATTCAGAAAGCGACACACAAAACTGGATTTGGAAGCCATAAATTTAGATTTCATGCAAGTAGCAAAGATGAACCTGTGGCCACTGCCCTCCTTGTCTAGAAGAGAGAAATGATAGATGTAGCTTCACAGAGAAAGCTGCTTTCACAAATAGCAACAACCATAATTAGTGAGTGCTTAATTTTTCCCTTCTTCCTTCCTTTTTTCCTTCCTTCCTTTTTTCCTTCCTTCTTTCCTTCCTTCCTTCCTTCCTTCCTTCCTTCCTTCCTTCCTTCCTTCCTTCCTTCCTTCCTTCCTTCATTCCTATTCTTATGATTTAAAAAAAACATTTTTACAACATGTCTCTTTTATGTGGCATTTCTACATACGTTGATGCCAGGTGAACTGGAAGTTTATTTTGTTAGGTGAAAAAAACCAAGGCGAATAGTGTACATGTAGGATTTCATTTTTGTTGCTAACTCTATATAGTTACATTTTTCATTAAACACACACACACATACAGAAAGGAAGAAGAACAACAACAACAATGACGACAACAACAGGAGAAGAAAGGGGAAGAGGAAAAAGGAGAGGAAGAGGAAGAGAAATAAAAAGAAAGAAGAATGAAGAGAGACAGTAATTTGTTTTTAAAAGCCAGAACAATGAAAGCAGCTTCTCCCCAGAAGGGCACAGGCCCAGGGCGAGGCCGGCACCCGTTGTCTGTACAGCTGTCCCGCTCTCTGCAGAGAACCCACAGTAACGGGCAGTGTCCCTGGCTCCCAACTCTGCCAGCCATGCCAGTTGCCTGACTGAAGACAAGTCTTATAAGTTTATATGCACACATGATTTCTGAAATATAAGTGTACACATGCAGAGAGAGAAAGAAGGATAAACAAAATTGAGAACAAGAGTTGTTTGGGGAAGGGGAACTGGGACTGGGTTTTTTTTCAATATATATTCTTTTATACCTTATAATCATTTTAAACCTTGGGCTTGTATTTTTTTCTGAAAAGATTATTACAAAGGAGAAAATAATCCAAATAAACCATGTTTCCAGTAGAGAAAAACATGTAATTTTTCATGGAGAGGGTTTGATACTCATACCTAGAACTTCTTGCACTCTAGAAGCATATCAATAGGAAGAAAAAACTGTTTGGAAAGAAAAGAAAAAATCTTATTTCCCACTAGCCACCTCTGCTCCCATGCGTTCCTGCTGCTCTGTTTGTGGGAAGGGGCCTGACGATGAGCTCCTTTCCCACTACTCCTGGTCACTGTGGGTCACTGGATGGATGCAGCCGCAAGAGGAAAGCCTGCAGGTGGGGAGAAATGAGGGAGGATGCTAGTCAGAGCACACCTTGCAGGCATGAATAGAGAGCCTACAGATGAGTATCAGGGTAAGTTATCCGGGAAACACTTGACCCTCAGCCATTCTGTCCCTTGCAACCCACAGACAAAATATGCTCCTTATGCCCTTTCCACAGGTCAGCTGAGAATCCACGTGGGTGACTGGCATGGAGGAAACAACATTCTGAATAGAACTTCCATGCAATGGCCTAGGGTTCTGCTTTGTGTGTCTGCTTGAGAGTTAGGATGACAACCGGAACTTGTACGGCTAGCAAGTATTTTGCCACTTTTTTTTTTTTTACCTGAGCTCTTTTTCCTCTTTATGACATCCTTGAAAAGCAAGTTGCGTGTCTTCCAGGGAGAGTTAAGTGTGATTTATGTCAGCGAATGGCTAAATAAATTATACTTCTCCAGCAAAAGAAGGTCTTTACCAGCATTGGCTGCATAAAGCTAGAATGTGTGGTGAGGGGGGCCACAGGCTGCTACATGTGTGTGATCATAGACTTTCTGGTTTTCCCTGACATGCGTCTGTTCTTTCTCTTCTTTATGCTGATGGAAATTCCAGAAACAAACATAATGTTTGGTTCTGGATGAAGATGTTTGCGGAAAGCCAAGAAGGCTACAGCAGCAAGAAGGGGAAAAGCCCGTGCAGAGGAGCGGACTGCACGGAGCCTGTGGAATGTGCTGCACCTGACCTAGCCAGATGCCTCCAGAGGGAAAGCAAAGGAAACAGCTCAATGCCCTCACATCCCCTGGGGTCTTCAAAGGAAGCCTGCAAAGCAGAGCAGGAGGTTAATCCTCCCTCGTTTAATATCTGATGCGTCTGCATCTGTGATGCGAAGAGTAAACTAGAATTCCTGTTACAAGAACAGAATTTTGCCTGCCAGGAGTTAAGCACAGAGGTCAGGCAGCCTTATCACCCTTTATCTTATCTCACGTACTGTCTGGAAGAATACTACCGGACAGGGATCATTAGGAAAAACCACAAGGAAAATGACTCTAAACTTAGTAGTCTTTTGTATGAAAGGAACATTAATTCTACCCTTGGCTGCCATCAGTCCCTTCCATGGCCTGTCCAGATTCCCACTATTCAGACGGTTTAGCTGGAGCCTCATACAGGTGTATCGTTATTTTAATTATTTAGGCTGTAATACCTGGGCCTGGGGAAGATGGACAGCACATCTTAAACACAACAGACCCCTACCCTAAATATACTACAGCTAAATTTTTCTGCAAAACAGTGGTGAATTAAATCACACACACACACACACACACACACACACACACACACACACACACATATACGATATTGTTAACTTTATTTTCAGAAGAAGCATAATATTTTGCTGCCTGGGCTTTGGGAATCTACTTGCAATGAAGACATAAAGCCTAGATTTAATAAAATCATGCAGTGTGAAGTCCACACAATATTGTTTTTCTTACACTGGGCTGAATGCTTTGATTATTATTCACTCTCGAGTTACCCATGAGACACAAAACCTTCAGTATTACAATGTTTATGCTTCTGCCAAGAACTTCTTAACTATATCAGCAATTATTAGTCCATCTTATAGATTAATAAAATGAGGGAAAACAGATACATTATTAATGAAAATAGAACTTGTTTTACACACACACACACACACACACACACACACACACACACACATTTCTATGGCCTCACCTTCAAAGTCTTAAAAAAATTAAGTTTATCATTTTACGAAAATATTTTTTCTTTCAGACAGGTGTGTACTCAAGCTGATCTGAAATTAATTATAAGTCATGCAGTGATAGAGTTTTATTTTTCTAATGTATTATTAATTTTATCCTTTGGAAATTAATGACAGTTTCTTACTTATGATAAGGTAGGAAGTCTTGAATACATATAGAGTATGACCCAATCAAGGAATTTTAAATGTACAAAAATTTAAAGTGTTCTGTAATTCCATTTGACTGAGATATAGTCTAAGATATTGCTAAGTTGGCAACACTTTTCTGACCTTTAGACCTGAATAAAATACTCTGCGATGTAGCAAATACTCCATTCCAGCTGGCCCTTTTTCTTATTCAATACAGATCTTTGAAAATCAGCCAGATCTGGTTTCTGCCATTTTTCTCAGCAGTTCTCCAGATCCTTAGAGCCAGCACGATTCCTGTGACTGTCTCCAGATTAACTCATGGCAAAGGGGGAACACGTTCAGAAAGAGATGGAGGGATACCCTCCACCCACTAGAAAGTGGATTCCTTCCGCCTGCCAGCTAAATCCATGGCAATCTGTTTCTACATCATGATATAGGGGCCAATGTTCCAGTCCAGACGTGTTCCTCACAATGGGTTGGGCACTTGACTTTAGCCTCCAAAAACATTCATAGGTTGTGCTTGCTTTGAGGTGAAGCCAGTCTATTGGCAATAGAGTGAGTCAGGCAGAGTCCTTAGTAAACTTCCCAGCCCTGGCTAGAGGAAACAAAGAGAAGTTTCTCTGGAGTCTGGAGAAACAGAAGGAAACGTGTGTTTGGCTATTCTCATTAGTTTGGAGGGTATCACCACTCTTTTCTCTCTTCCCTGCTGCTGCCTACCTTCCGGCTATTTCACTGTTCGTTGGCCCCTCCAACAGAGGGTGGGCGGAGAAAAGAAGGAAAGGTGCAACTCGAATTTATCCAGCTGAGGTGCCAATTCCAGACTCGTGCACCATGCTAAATTGCTTGGATGGTTATTGGACAATCTATAGTTGTTTTTCTAAAGCCATTAGCCTATCAGTGAAATTTATATTGTACTCCTTTTCTAAGAACTGAAGCATTTTTGTCCAATTTACCTAGCAGCTCCATGAAAGATTTCTTTGAAAATGACAATACTCCAATATTTTATTTTCATGAGCGCTATAGCTAACTCTAGTATTTCTGTGTTAATGGAGGAAGGGGTGAGACTGGACATTCAAACTGAAAAAAAAAAAACAGAAAAAAATGCATTTGACTTCCTTCTCTAGTTATAGCTAACATCAAAAGCCACTCCCATAGTAAAAAAAGATGAGCTTGAGTTTAATTTAACTTAAATATTCTCTGGTGGAGATGCTACTAAGCAACCAAATGACCTAAAGCTAGAGAACAGGAGGGAGATGGGGAAGAAAGAAAGCTCTTGTCAAACACACTGGATCATGAACCCTTGCGTAACTGAGAGTTAGTTAGAGATCATTCATGCTGTGTTTGTCTAACACGGTCATGAATTGCCACAGCCAATTGCACTGAACAAGCAGCAATGTGCTCACTGAGAGGCCATGTCAGTGCCATGATGTTGGGGTAATAGGCGATGTGGACAACGTGGGGAATTGAAACACACAAATAATTCCAAAACCTGATAAAGACTGATAACTGCAAATGCTTTTTCACCAGGCTGCTAACAGGCACCAATATTCATTCAGTATTACTTCCTTTCTCACCCCTCTCTTAACACTGAGAGGGATGAATGTATAAATTAACCACAAAATGGCCCAAAGGAGGACAACAGAAACAAGGAAGAGGATGAATAAAAGTAACGGATAGCTCATGTTGTTGAGTAGTGGTCTCTGAAAGGCTGACAGATGACCAGCCTGAATTTGCATCAATTCCTGATATCACTGGGTAATTTGCTTTGATGGAACAAAGAACCACCGTAAGCCTCCCAGGAGTAATATTTCCCACCACTTCAAGGTTTATAGGTTTGAACTTCCAAGACCTGTGCTCCCGAGGCTGTTTATTTTCTCCTGTATCCTCTATTTGCATTATGGTAAACTCCAACCCCAAGGCCGGGACAAAGGAACACGCAATCAGCCAGTAACACATAACCTCATCTCAAAATAAGCAGATAGAGGGAGTGAGCACACTCTGATAGAAATACCTTTGAATTTGGAATTCACAGACCCTGTTTCAAGCCCCAGCGCCACAACTTGTATGCGGGCCATTGGAGAAATTACTTAAAATTTTTTAGTTTTAATTTACTTATTTGTAAAATTGAGATAAAAATTTCCCACAGGATTATTGTGAGGATAAAATGAGATGATATATGCAGACATGCTTTCTAAAGTAGAATTGCTCTATGAGTCTTAGTAGGTACTGTAAAGAGGAAAAGTCATAATGTATATTTGGGAAATCTGACTAAAATGCAGATTCTATGGCCCATTTGGGATTCTGATTCAGGTCTGGAGTGGGACCCAGGCATGTTCCTGGTTCACAGCTGCTTCAGGTGTTTCTGATGCTGGTAATTCACAAACCACCCTCTCAGAAACACTGCTGTGAGACACCAGTTGCTACATTCGAAGCAAGAGTGATAAAAATAGGAGATGAGCAATTTCTAAAAACTGCATGGAACCAATGCTACTCTTCTCCCGTCCTCATATTCCACCCGCCGTCTCATTTGGAGTTGCAATCCACAACTGGCCCCAATCAACCTCTGAGAGAATGGGCATAGCAACTCCGCCTTGACTGGCTTTAGAGATCCATTCTCTTTCTTTCCGTGATTTTCCCTACTCACCAGGGTGCTTTTTCTTTGTGCCAAGAACACACTTTCTATTTTTCTACATCTCTCCAGGTAAGTACCTTACTCAAACTCTGTCTTCACCCACAGTTTTTTACTCTCTTAAATTTCTCAGTCTTCCTCACACCTTCTCATCTTCCTGTGAATACCTTGCCAATGCCATCGAATGGATGCTGATCGGATCAAGTGAATTATCAATTCTACATAGGACAGTGCTAGAGAGATAAATGAGATGTTTGAACTATATGCTGGAGTTAACTGGGAATTCTACAAAATAAGTGTCTGCATGTTATGCCAATTCTGATTCCTGCTCTCTTTGTGACCATGGTCTCGCTTGCTTAGACAGAGTCGGGGCTCACTCACAGGAATGTTCCCAACACGTTAGAAAAGCAGGGAATTTGGTTCACTCATTTTTCAACACTTGAAAGCCCTGCTCTGAGCATTGTTCCATGCAGTTTGTCAGAGACTGTGACCCTACTCTTTAAAATGGATTTATTCTTCAGTTACACCAGTGTGAAGTTTCCAGTCACAGAGACTTACTTGCATGTGCATGCGGTTCATTTTATTACAATTGGTCAATAGTCCTGCTTTACTAATGAAACAAAACTGAAGCTCAATCCAGGTCTGGGCCACCTTTTTAGTGCTTACTATGCACGATGCAAGATACTTACACGTGTGTAAAAACTCCTGTTCTCCATGAAGAGTTCCTTTTAGGTTAAATCCACAAACACAGTTCTCTGGATGCATACTGAAGCTAATCTTCAGAAAAAAAATGTACTTTTCCTTACTAAGTTTTCTTATTTCTCCCTACCATTTTTAATCTTAAAAATGTAATAAAATGTTGATTTCAATTTTTTTCAAAGTATAATCCATGCACTTGGAAAATGTAGCCCACGGATTTTAATAAAAACTTGTAGGGAATTGGGCTTGTCAGATTCAAGTCACTTTTTAAGGTAATTGTTGGAGGCATATACTTTTGCCTATTTCATCTGGATTAAAGATATCACAAGGGACTTGTTGGTTTATTAAAATAATTTAAATTATTTATTCCCAAATTAAAACACTACATATAACATTATGGTGCTTTGGAGAACCCCCTCAAAAGATCCTGATGTGAAATTATGAAAAGAAATAGTTCAAAATTAAAATCAGTTAAAGTACACAAAAAATATATATAAAGATAAAAAATAAACATTATCTACTGACTTCTTTGTAAATGCCATAGAAAAGCATTAAAGTATTTTCTTTTTTTCTTTTAAAAAATCTGTCTCAAGAGGGTGTTGTGAGGATTGATTGAATTAATACAAACAAAGCACTTACAGTAGTGTACAGCATTACGGTGACTACAATCGTTATTATCCTAGGACTTTACAATTCTGTAACTGTAAATTGCATATTTTTCCAATTTTCAGTTTGAGACACTTACTGCTAGAGTGAGAGAAGAGAAGTTTATGTTTGTTGTATTTATCTTGTATCCAGTCAACTTTCCATATTATACTTTTTATTAGAGTTTTTAATTGAATTTATTGGAGTGACATTGGTTAATAAAACTATATAGGTTTCAGGTGTACAATTTTATAATACATCATCTGTACATTGTATTGTGTGTTCACCACCCCTCAAAGTATTTTCAAATACTGGAAGCTAACAATCTTTGCTCCTGGAAAAGTCAGTATAAAGTTGGGAGGACATATGCCTAATTTGAAATTTTTGTGAATGTCTAATATAGACGTAAACTCTATCATCAAAGAATGACAAAGCCCCACCACCCATTGGGGGCCTAGGTTTATCAGACTAGTGATAATGCTAACAACACCAGACCTTCCATGGAAGAAACAGGTACACCAAACCAGATCTGACTGGCTGGTCATCAGAGTGGTGTTTGTTTCACTGGATTCTTTTTAGAAAGGGAGATCCTAAGCCACGCTTACATGTCTTGCTTGTCCTTTGAATTTAGAATTCCTTTAGCTAAAATTCTGTCTGCAAATGTATGACTCCAATGAATTAAAGTTCAGAGCTTCTCGAATTGAATGGACTGTGATTGTGCAAATTTAATTTTAGATAATGTACCACATTTAGACATTTGCTTCCAGGCTTCTATTACCCAGAGGGAGAACTGCTAAATCAGGAGAAAACGACAGGGTTGTGTAGTGGAATAGCACTGCACCAGGAAGGCAGAAACCTGGAAAGCAGCCCCTGTGCTGCCATAATTAACTCTGTGACCTTGGGCCATCCATATGGCCTCTCTGGGCCTCGTGTGAAAAATGAGAGGGTTATACTGTATGATCTCCAAGGTCTTTCCAGCTCTCTGTTGCTCAGACTCTCAGATGGTACAGCACGAAATTACTCCGGCAACTGGTTCTCAGATCCACGTGAGCAAGGTCAAGTGAGCGGCACTTGATTGACAACTGTCAAAGGCCTCTAGAGGAGTTCGGTTTTCTGCTTTTTTGTTTGGGGGCTGGGGGAGACATGTGGAGTTGGCAGTGTCTCCTGTTGAATTTACAGAAAAGCTAGGGAATAGGGCAGATTGGTAAATTGGGAACCAAATGGACAGTAGAGTCAACATTAACTAAATGCCCACTGTGAGTCAGTCGTGATATTCAAAGCTTTTCAACAAGAAACCATGCACACTTCCGACTGTTGCAGGAAATAAATAGGATTATTCCTACACACAAAATTAATCCAGGATTCTAACCTGGGGTCCTCAGCTCTCAGGCCTTTGCCCTGATCATGGCTGTCAGCATCACAAAACAGCCCCACAGAGCTCCTGGGAGAAAGCCCAAGGAGTCGGGTCTCCCTGGGCTGAGGAGAGGCAGTAGACACAAGTACCTTCCGCAAAGATGAGCAGGGAAATTTGGGTGCCCCCATTGTCTTCAGAAGTGCCCTTGTTGGCCTCATGTCCAGTTTCTGAAGCAGCAGAGTCATTATATTAACCTGAAAAACAGTTTTAGCCTTAGAATGAATGCAACTTAAATTCTCCTACAGCTCATAACCTATTATAGAAATTCAGCAAATTACAAAACCATGAATAACATTCCCAACAACAGTATTCTTTAACAAGAAGGTTTGGGTAATTTGTTTAAATATTAATATACTTGAAATATTATCAGAAAGTTCTTTGTATTCAAATACAAAAAAATAGATATTTTTCCTTTGGCCTAGATATTAATTCATTATAAAAATGTGTCTCTCCATAATTAAAAATGAAGAAGATATTCATTTTATATTTACATTTTTTCTGTTTATAATTTATAAACCACATCTTTCTAAAAAAAGGATTAAGGCAAGTTACAAAGCTACTGAGCCTGCAGGTGGAAATAAAATAATTATAAATGTGAAGAGAGGAAGAATGTGGGAGCAAGGGACTGAGCAAGACATTAGTGATATAAGCACTTAATCAATAAGGGGTGACAGTGGCAGCACCAGGGATGTCTCATTTGAGGTCAAAAGAAGACAGTATTTCTGCCCTGGGGACAGCAACAACACATAGTGGGTGATAAAGGAGAATGAGAACTTATGATGGACACAGAAAAAGCAAGTCCCCAGTGTGTAGGTCGCAGCCAGGACACTCTGAGCTGGAACGCTGGAGCAGATGCAAATAGGGATAGAGGGGATGCTCCAACTTCATCTCCCTGGCTCCCTGTGCTAATGGGGCCATACCAAAACGCACCTTGATCTTAGAGTAAGCATGCCTTTTTCACTTCATTAACGTGGCAAAATGATTTAAAAACCTGTCATATTGGGAAAATTGGGTAGCTTTCTAGAAAACAATAAACATTGTATGCCAGGATAAATTGCAAATGGATTAGATATTTAAATATAAATAACTGAATTACAAAACAATAGAATATGTGTAGGTAGATAGGGACAGATATGGAGAGAGAGAGAGAGAGAAAACAATGCACTCCACTATTTAACATTGTGTTGGAGGTATTACCCAATGCAATTAAGCAAGAGAAAGCAATTAGAGTAAAAAAGTTTGTTATAAATAATAAGACTATATATCATAACAAAAATTGAAAAAGACCAATGAAACGCTGTGACAAGCAATAAGAGAACTTACGTTATGAAATAATAGACTTAGCAGGTTATAAAATTAACATAAAAATCAATAGCCTGTATGTAATATAAACAAAAAATATATAATAAGAGACAAGAACTCACTCACAATGGCAAAAATTAAAATTAAAAACCTTATGTATAAAATTATCAAGAAATGTCCAAGATCTATATCATAAAAATTACATGACATTTCTAAAAGAGACAAACTTGAATAAGTGAAAAGGTATGCCATGTACCTGAATATGAAAATTCAACATGATGAAGTTGTCAGTTTTCTCTCATAAATAAATTTAAACCACTAACAGCAAGAATGTTATCAGTGTTTTTTCTTTGAGTATAGACCAGTTGCTTACAGAGACCATTTGGAAGAACAACAAATAAGCAAGAGTAACCAGGAATACCATGAGAAAGAAGAGTAATGAGGAGGAGGCCGGGCACACTGGATATTACTATAAAACAAGGCCTTCATAACTAAAACATTTTGATATCAGCAATGGCAATGGGACAGGATGTAAAAATCTGGATGCAAATCCATCCAGGTGTAAAATTTATAGTAAATAAATATAGTAAGTATATATAATATGGTACGTTAATGTAGCATTTCAAATCATAGGGGGAAAGATGGATTACTTAAGAAACAATAATGAGATAACTAGATAGCCATATAGGAAAGATTAAATTAGATCCATTTCTTACAACATATGCCAGTATACATTCCAAATGAATAGAGATTTAAATGCCATGTAATCAAATCACAGGGCATGAAAAAACAAGTGAACTCCTTGAGTACTAGGGAGTAAAGAAAACCTTCCTAAGATTCATAACCCAGAATCAATAAGGCAAAAAATAGTATATGGGTTACATAAAATAAAAGAAAACACTTACTCACAGATCCATACACACATTTTTTTGGGGGGGGAAGGCAAATGGCATTAGGAAAGCATTTTGCACTTATTTACAGGTAAAATATTACTTCTGCCAATATCTACCAATATCTCTAATATACAAAGAGCTTCTAAAAATAGAGCACAGAAAGGCAGCAACTGTGAAGTGGGCTAGAGATATGAAGAAATAGCACATGGAAAGAGAAATGCAAGTGGCTCTTTGACATTGGAAAATATATTCAGTGTTCTTAATGACAAAATAATGACAAAATAAAACTACCCTAACGTTGCCGTTTCTCCTCTATTAGGCAAAAACTCAACAGTCAGACAACCAACTCTGTGGGCAACAAGTATGCTTGCACATTGCTAGAAGGAATAAAAATGGTACATCCCCTGTGGAGGGGAATTTGAAAATATCTAGCAAAATTTTACGTGCATTTGCCCTTTGACTCAGCAATACGACTTCCAGGAATCTATCTTTGAGCTACATTGGCAAAACACTAAGACACAGTCACAAAGATAATAATTGCAGTATTATTAGTAAGAGCAAAAACTGAAAGAATCTCAAATGCAATTAATAAGGGACTAGTTCAATAAACTAGGGAACCTTGATGCAATGAAGTATCATGCACTTGTAAAAATGAATGGAAATACATCCACTTCCAATGATTAAATTACCTCCCTGGTATAATGTTGAGTGAAAAACACAAGATAAAGAGAAGTATAGTTTACCATCTTCTCTCTAAGAAAGGGAGATATGAATGCACATCTATATGTATATAGGCAAGTATTGTATATTTCCTCTTTAAAAGAAACAATATAAACATAAATTACAACATAAACTAGTTATATAAAGTATAAAATAAACTAGTTATCTATGAAGATGGACTGAATGGCATGGAGGGCTCTGGATAGTAGATAGAGCTCTGAATATATCTTGTAGACTTCATTTTGGAAATCATGTAAATATTTTATGCAACAAAGTTAAATGTGAAAGAAATGAATCTTAAACAGTGAAAGAAAAATATGAAACAAGTGAACCTAAATTTATATACAGTTGGTGGCATAAGCCTAGAGAAGTATCCAGGTAAGTAATGTTAAAACATTTAGTTGTACATCTTTATTAAGGTATACCCAAAAGACAAAAGAAATACCAAAAAAGAAAAAAACAGTATTAGTGATAATGTTGTTTTTATTATTCTGAGACTTGGGATTAAGTAAGTATTTAAGAATCATTGACCATTGTGATTTTCAGGTAAAGAAAAAACCAACATTGATTTGTTGTATTAATTTGAATTAATGTGATTTATACATACATTTTTTATCTGTATGTATTTGTACATATACATATATGTGTATGAATTTTGTGTATATTGATACTTGTTGAAGCTGGGGGAAAGAAAACATGAGACATTCATTATTTTATTCTCTCTGCTTATGTGTTTTGAATTTTCTATTATATTTCCTGTTATAGAAGGTATATATATATATTTCATAACAGAATATATGAAATATAGAAAACAATATATACCCAACTCTGTTCACTGAAAGAACAGAAAGCAAAAATGATGAACCCAGGAGCAAAGAGAATTCTCTACTGCCTAAAATCTCAGTCTCTAAAAACATTTTAACCCCAAGAGGAACCAAGACTCTTAGGAGAAATGGTTGATCTCAAGTCTGGGCAGGAGATGCATAATACGATATTGGAATTATCAGAGGCAACTACCAAAGACAACGGGAATGTGCTGAGGGCACTCAGGAGCCCATTTGAAGAGGAGATCAGTGACCAAAGGTGGGGCAATTTGATCAGCAGTAAAGGGTAATAAGAAAATAGATAGAAACCCATCAGAGAGGTTTAAATCCATGATTACATAATGATAATTAGAAAAACCTCATTGGTCACCACTGGAGGATGCCAGGGAAGTGGACCTCTGTTTGGAAAACTGGGAAATAAAAGGAAAGAATGGAGCATGAATTCTGCCTTGTGAGTACGAGCTGTACTTCAGCATAACCCAGAACTGGTAACCCAGCATAACCCAGCATCACCTCATTACAGAAGTCTTGCATCGACTAAAGGAAGAAGGAATGAATGCTACAACAGGTCACATTTATCACAAAGAGAGACAACCAGACACTCCCTCCTTCCCAGTGGAGGTACCTGACACCACCCACAGAGCAGCATCACCCAACCCACTAAGCCAACCTTGGATCTGCTCAGGCCTCAGGCCTAGTTCCCAGTTTACAGGAAACACCCCTGAAGTGACACCAGCAATATCCAAACTGCAGAAAAGTCTATGGGCAAGATCTGATTTCTTCTTCAACAACAACAGAAGAAAAAAGGAAAGATGGAAGATTAAAAGGGACAAATCACACAAGTACAATGTGTGAGACATATCTGGGTCTTAGTGAAAAGACATGCGACCATTGGCTGAGAATTAGGTAATGTGAAAAGATCTTTGTGAATTTTTACAAGTGTGATCATGGTTTTGTAGGGTTTTTTTAATGAGTCCATTTCCTCAAAGGTACATACTGAAATATTTTAATTTTTTTGCTTTTAAATTATTTTTATTTTTGTCACACTTTTTTATTGTTTTTCAAGTACAGATGTCTGCATTTTCTCCCCACTGTTCCCCCACCCCACCCTAGCTGCCCCCACTTCCCACCCTTGATCCTACCCCCTTTTGGTTTTGTCCATGTGTCCTTTATACATGTTCCTGAAAACCCTTTCCCCTAAATATTTTTAAATGAAATGCTATGATGTCTGACACTGCTTCGCATGACCTGGGAGGGGAAGAGTCGTGCTGGGCTGCAGAAAAAACTGGGCAGGAGTAGGGAAAGGTGGAAGTTGGGTGAGGAGTAAGTACCTGGGAGATTCACTGTATTACTATTCAACTTGTGTACTTTGATATTTTCTATTTAAAAAGGAATTATAAAGAGACATTTCCCCTGACACTCAACAAAGCTATTTCATCCTGGATTTTTAAAAAGATCTGGCTTGTAAATATTTTTTCCTGATAAGATCATCCTAATACATATATAAAATATACATTTATATATGAATACTAGGTACATTTTTACATATACATGGTATACATATATACAAATGTTTATAGCACATTCTGCTAAACATATATACATATATAGTAACATATTCTGCTAAACATCTGCCTCAGTGACCCACTGCCTGGAAGCCACAGCACTGAGGGCTCCAGACCTCACACCTCTGACTTCTCCAGCCTGCAAAGTCTTCAATCAGCATGGGAGGGGCGATGAAGTAAACAAGGGCTTCAAACCAGGACCCGAGCTCTGGGCTCAGCCTCTGCTCCTGACTAATAGCTTCCAGTGGGGTAACTGGTCGAGATCAATTGTACTATCCATCAATTCAGTACAGTATAAAATGGATTCAGATTGGTAGTTTAGCAGAACTGACTGGTCAGTTTATTCACCACTGTACAAAAAGATACTCCAACAGTCACCCAGGCACCTAGGAATGTTTCCACATCGCTGAGACATAGTTCTCCATGCAATTGTTTTTATGGCAAACATTGTGATTGTCAGCAACTTAAATTATTATTTCTAAAGAAATTACTCCCCAAATGTTGCATTTATCCAAGCTGATGACATATTTCTCAGTTTTAGTAGACTTTTACATTTAACATTACATCTAATCCCATTTCCAAGGTCTCTTACTCATCACAGCCCTTCTTCATGCAAACTTCACTACAAAAACAGCTTATCTCTTACTGGAAAAAAAGGAGTGACCAGGGAAAGCTTTCCCCCTCATTTGCCACTATTAATATCACCTTCGACATTGTTGGACCTAATAGGAACCCTGCCAATGTGAAAAGTGTTCTTATGCCAATGCTATTATCAGCATTAGATACATTATTGACTGTGACTCTGAGGCATACTAAATTAGAAACTTGTGAAGGAAGAACTTTAATGAAATAACTAAAAATAGGACTTGTTCTTCCAGAGTCTTTTATTTCAAAGAATGGTGAGGTCTTTTTGTTCTCAAAGCTTGATTGGTAAAGGCGGCATAGATTGCAGGAGGAAATAAACAATCCTCTGTGTTACTCAGAAGCTCTTGTAAGGGCAAACACAGAGTTTTAGAAATTCGGATGTGCTCATATACCATTAAATGTATGGCATGTTCATGGGTTTTCCTGTGACCCCACCTAGAACCCATAGGCCCAGAGTTCTGTCTCTGATAGCGTGAGGGGGCATGAATGTCCTTGGGGACACCCCAAATCTGGGGGGTCTTCATAACTAGATTGTACTCCGTGCCAATGTTCATAGAGAAACATCAACAATAATTCATTAAGGCTTTCTTCTGAGTTGCAAACAAAACCTAAATTGTGTATCATTGTCAAGTTTGCCAATAAGTCAAGCCACCATGAAAACTGTGAAAGCTGTAGTGGGTAGGAAAAAAGGAGCTCTGTAATCTTCAATATTTTAAAAAGTTAATTAAGGGCTTGGGAAATGCCACACATCCAAAGCAGAGGGAACTGATGCCATCTAATCACAGACCCACACAGCAGCCAGGCAAAACTCTCCCCAAATGCTTCCAATTTAGACGGGAGGGACCACCAGGAAGGGGGAACATTTCTGCCTTCATGCCCGTTCAATTCTTGGCCTTGATTCTGGGCCTTCCAACAAGCATATCAATTAGCAGCTCCAATTGTGAGGGTGGATTTTTTTGTAATTCAAACACCTGTCCACTAGAAACTGGACGGAGGCCACTGAACAGTTGTCAGATGGTAACTGTAATGTTTATAGATCCAATCCATAGATCTGCCTCTATGTGCATAAAGTGCCAAAAAGTTATATAGCCAGACATCTGGCAACTGGAAGAGTGTCTATCTCTTTAGCACTCCGCCTAGCCCTCACCGCTCTGTTTGTGCATGCTATGCTGATCCCGAGAAAGCAAGAGTTGTTTTAAAATTGTTATTTCTCGTATGTCTGTGCACAGAGTTGTAGCAGCAACTTCTGCTTACTTACTCTCTGCCAGTGGGACAGTCAAATCAAAATAGAAAAAGAGCTTCCAGACCTTCCATTTCCCATATCTGTTTCTGCTAAGCTCTCCCTACTACTCAATCTGGCCAATACAATCAACCACGCATAGTTCTCCCGGTGCCCAAGTCATTTTCAGAAAGTAATCTGAGTAGTTGGAGAGGCATTCAGATTCATTTAAACTTTTGGAGGCTAAATAATGCTTTATAGGAAATGTACTCAAAAGAGTCCTGACGGGCCTGTGGAAGTGAACCTTTGCTGTCTCCTACGTTTTACTAGGAAGGGACCGAGACAAAGAAAGGGCAGAGCAAGCTCATGCTGTGCACGCGTTTCCCGGGATAGCTGATAGCTAGAATATGGAGGAGTGGTGGTGGGGACACAAGAGGTGGATCACATGCTCATTACTGCTGGGATTCTATAGCTCCCCACAAAAGGCACCTCTGTCTTTTGTTCCTTAACTTCATTTATTTCACAAGTATTTACAGATTGTATCCTATATTTGCATATGTGGTTCTAAAAAAAATTGTACTGAGTTGTATGTGTGACAAACAATAGATATATTTCCCAAGGGGGGTTCTGATCTTTGAAAGTTTACCAAAAAAGTCCCTAATTAAACTCTCCACATCCTAGGGTTGGATACACAGGCTCTACTTCTATGATGTACTCCCACAGAGGAGAACACACGGAAGCAGTTCCTGGTATGACTGAAGAGCCATCAGTCTTTCCCAGCCTGATTCTTTCTTTCTCATTTCTTTCCAGTTTCTTACGTGTCTCTACTCTTCCCCACTTGACCGCTTTGGGAAGCGTATATGATATCCACAGGGCACTGACCAGGCCCAGCACGGATATTAAGGGTTAACAGTAATTTTATTACAGATGAGGACTGGAAAGATCTGGAGAGAATCCCCTCAGGTAACATGCAAAGGGAGAGGCCTGATGTTTTGGCTATTTGCCATTAAAGCTCATTAAGACGACTTCATGGCTATGTCTAATTCTAATGAATAATTAATGCCAAAACATTAAGGGCTTGAGAATTTTAATAGTGACAGTGACAGAAGGCATGGGGACCAGACTTTATGGCTGTCCAGTTCTTGGGTCTCTTTAGCTTCTCACCTTTTACAATGGGGTTTAATCTCACTCACTCTGTTTAATCTTACTTCCATGATACTCTCTCACGTGTGATATCGGCTATTTCTGAAATATCTGTGTGAGAGGGAAGGGGCCCAGTGATTTTACAGACTCATTTCACAAATATGATACTCTAGTTTTCAAAGTGACTCCATAAAACATAAGTGGAACTTAAACTCAAAACTTTGGGTATCTACCAGGAGATACCTCAGTAAGCCAGTATTTCTAAATAGAATCAATATTAAAATATAGTCTGTGTCTGTTCATGAGATTAATAGGAATCTTAGTTGTACT
>PVKM010011960.1:0-32414 GCA_004027735.1 Carollia perspicillata | reverse complement strand
GGGGGTAAGTTCGAGGGTGGGAGGTGCGGATGGGTGGGGCGGGGGGGCATGGTAGGGGGAAAATGGAGACAACTGTACTTGAACAATAAAAAAATTATAAAAAAAAAATAATAATAATAATAAAAGATTTTATTTATTTATCTTTAGAGGGGAAGGGAGGGAGAGAGGGAGAGAAATACAATGTATGGTTGCCTCTCGTACATCCCCCGCTGGGATGGGAACAGGCCTGCAACCCAGGCATGTGCCCCAAGTGGGAATCGAAGTGCAATCCTTTGGTTCACAGGCCCACGCTCAATCCACTGAGCTACACCAGCCAGGGCAATATATTTAATTATTAAAAATGAATTTTAATATACTCTATAACTCCTAATCTCAAAGTATATGAAATTTTCAGTCACGATAAAACACTGATTATTCTCCTATTCTAAAAACAAGCAATCGCATCATCTCACTAGCACCTGTTAATAAGAAACAAAAAGACAAAATTCTGGAACTCATTTAAAAGTACAAGGTGCTACTATCATGTTGAAATAATACTGCCTTAAGTCAAAATAACTGATGGGAATGTGCTACAGCCTTTAAGTAAAGGCAGCCTTCTCATCTCATGAATGGAGTAATTGGTGATAAGTTTACATGCTTACTATAACTCAGTTACTTATATTCTTGTACTGTTCTCATACATATTAAATGATCAGTCCTAAGTCCTGGTTGGTGTGGCTCAATGGTTGAGTTCTGGCCTGCGAATCAAAGAGTCACTGTTTCGATTCCCAGCCTAGGACACATGCCTATGTTGTGGGCCAGGTCCCCAGAAGGGGGCACAAGAGAGGCAACCACTTACTGATGTTTCTCTCCCTTTCCTTTTCTCTCCCTTCCCCTCTCTAAAAATAAAATAAATATAATCATTTTAAATTTTTTAAATAATCACTCTTCAAATCATTGTTTTTGAAATTTTCATTTTTTTCAAACCTAAAAAAATTAACTCAATATTAAATAAGTCATATATACACATATACCTGTACACATGTACATATTTGTGTGTATATATATACTTAGCTACATATATATATATATATACATATATATATATATGTAGCTAAGTGAATTTAAGGTACTTTTGAGAATATTTTAATTAACTTTCCCCTCCCTTCCTCCAATCCTACTGTAGTCCGATATGCTAAAGGAACAATGATGCTGCTTACAAACCTCATTTTTCTTACACTTAAAAGTTTAAAGGTAAGGGGCAAGGCAGACTTATGATGTCTTGACAGAAAGTGCTGCCATGGAAATTACTGGCTTACTCCTTATGAAACACTGTGAACTCATTACAAATGAACAAGTGGAAGGATGATTTCTGGGGATTCAACTCACAGAAAAATCCCAAAACTTAACAATCTAGAAAATAGTGCAATGTCAAGTGTTATACTGAAATATGTTCAAAGAACTTTTAAAAGCCTGACCTCCAAAATAAGAATCATATCATCAAAAAGGAAGATAAAATATTACGTGAAGTCAAACCATTCAGATCGGGGACTTCTGGTCAAGATGGAAGGTAGGTAGGAACACCTCACCTCCTCCACAACCACAGAAAGACTTACAACCAGATCTCAAAACTAATAACACCCAGAACTGTCAGAAAATTGAGTTATATAGAAGTCTGACAGCCAAGGGTTTAAAGAAGACACATTCATCCAGATGGGAAGGAGGGGTGGAGTCATGGAGACGGGTGGAGACACAATGTGATGCAGAGAGATGGCGGCGGCAGCACAGGCAAAACAGACAGGAGGGAAACCTTCAGAGCCAAGGATCCCAGCCCCAGGCCTCACAGCCCAAGGTTCCAGCACAGGGAAGGTAGATTCATGTCATCACTGGCTGTAAAAACTAGTGTAGGGATGGGGTGGCAGAAGAAACTGCCGGATTTCCACCACTTACAGGGCCACCACGGTTTTAGAAAGTACACATACCCACTCACTCCGGAATTCACCATGAGGGCAGCATCTGGAAAGGCACCAGGCACACACAGTAAGTGAAATGAATAGAAATGGGGCAAGCACCAGGTAAACGGCCATAAACCAGAGAGCATCACTGTCCCCTCTAGGAACCCTCCCCGCACAACCACAAAGTGGTAAAGTGGAGCCCCTCCCTGGCAATTACCTAAGGCTCCACCCCACACAATTCACAAGCGCCTTTCCTACATAAACCACACTACTAAGACAGGAAGTCAAAGCAGCTCTATCTAATACACAGAAACAAACACAGGGAAGCTGCTAAAACTGAGGAGACAAAGAAACATGGCCCAAATGAAAGAACAGAACAAAACTCCAAAAAAAGAACTAAATGGAACAGAGAGTATCAACCTATCAGAGGCAGAGTTCAAATCACTGGTTATCAGGATGCTCAGAGAACTCCATGAGTACAGCAAAAAAATAAAGGAATGGTTACACTATGTGAAACAAAAAATAGTCCATAGGAAACCAACAGAGAAGGAAAGGAAGGTGGGATTCAAACCAACAATTTGGAACATAAGGAAGAGATAAACATTCAACCAGAACAAAAATACAAAACAAGAATAAAAAAAAATGAGGAGAGGCTTAGGAACCTCTGGGATATCTCCAAACATGCCAATACCCAAATCATAGATATGAGCGATGATGCCAAAGAGAAACAGCAAAATATTAAAAATTAATTTGAAAAAATAATGAAAGAAAATGTCCTTAATTTGGTGAAGGAAATAGACATACAAGTCCAGAAAGCTAGAGAGTCCCAAACAAGTTGGACCCAAAGAAGAACACACTAAGACACATCATAATTAAAATGTCAAAGGTTAAAGACAGAGAATCTTAAAGCAGCTACAGAAAAGCAGAGAGTGACCTACAAAGGAGTTCCCATAAGACTAGCAGCTGATTTCTCAAAAGAAGTTTTACAGGCAATTATCCAGGCATTTCCAGCCAAGATGGAGGCACAGGTAGATATACTTTGCCTCTTCACACAACCAAAAGAAGGACAACAACAAATTTAAAAACAAAAAACAACCTGAGCTGCCAGAAAATCGAACTGTACAGAAGTATGACAACCGTGGAGTTAAAGGGGAAACATTCATCCAGACTGGTAGGAGGGGCAGAGATGGGCAGCCAGGGGCAGAGAGGACATGCAGCAAGGTGGTGGCCGGCAGACCGGGAGGTCACACATTTGCATGCAGATAAACTGGGAAGAGCAACTGGGAAGTGAGACAGACTGCACAACCCAGGGATCCAGTGTTGGAAAAAAGCCTCAAAACCTCTGACCGAAAAAACCTGTGGGGATTGTAGCAGTGGGAGAAACTCCCAGCCTCACAGAAGAGTTCACTGAAGAGACCCGCGGGGCCCTAGAACATACACAAACCCACCCACCTGGGAATCAGCACCAGAAGGGCCCAATTTGCTTGTGGGTAGTGGGGAAAGTGACTAAAAGCAGGCAGAGAGCCAACCAAGTGGCATTATTAGCTCTCAGACCCCTCGTCCACAACACAGCAATATGGGTTGCCCCACCCTGGCAAATACCTACAGCTCCATCTCTTACAACGTAACAGGCGTGCTAAGACAAAGAAATACAGCATGAATGAAAGAAAAGATCAAAGCTCCAAAAATAGAACTAAGCAACCAAGAGATAGCCAACCTATCACATGCAAAGTTCAAAACACTGGTAATCAGGATGCTCACAGAAACAGTTCAATATGGTTTCAAAATACAGGAAAAAGTGAAGGCTATGCAAAATGAAATTTAAAAAAAATAGACAGGGAACCAACAGTGAAGGGAAGGAAACTGGGACTCAAATCAAAGATGTGGACCAGAAGGAAGAAATAAACATTCAACCAGAACAGAATGAAGAAACAAGAATTCAAAAAAATGAGGAGAGGCTTAGGAACCTCAGTACAACCTTAAATGTTCCAACATCTGAACCATAGGGGTACCAGAAGGAGAAGAGGAAGAGCAACAAGTGGAAAGCTTATTTGAAAAAATAATAAAGGGGAACTTCCCCAATCTGGCAAAGGAAATAGACTTCCAGGAAGTCCAGGAAGCTCAGACAGTCCCAAAGAAGTTGGATCCAAGGAGGAACACACCAGAGCACATCATAATTACATTATCCAAGATTAAAATGAAGGAGAGAATCCTAGAAGCAGCAAGAAGTAAGGAGACAGTTACCTACAAAGGAGTTCCCATCAGACTGTCAGCTGATTTCTCAAAAGAGACCTTACAAGCAAGAAGGGGCTGGCAAGAAGTATTCCAAGTCATGAAAGGCAAGGACCTACATCCAAGATTGCTCTATCCAGCAAAGCTTTCATTTAGAATGAAAGGACAGATAAAGTGCTTCTCAGATAAGGTCAAGTTCAAGGAGTTCGTCATCAGCAAGCCCTTATTATATAAAATGTTAAAGGGACTTGTCTAAGAAAAAGAAGATAAAAAACATGTACAGTAAAGTGACAGCAAACTCGCAATTATTAACAACCACACCTGAAATGAAAACAAAAGCAAACTAAGCAAACAACTAGAACAGGAACAGAAACACAGAAATGGAGATCACATGGAGGGTTATCAGTGGGGGAGGGGGCAGGGGGAGGATGGGGGAAAAGGTACAGGGAATAAGAAGCATAAATGGTAAGTACAAGATAGACAGGGGGAGGTCAAGCATACTATGGAATTGGAGAAGTCGAAGAACTTATTTGTATGACCATGAACATGAACTAAGGTGGGGAAATGCTGGGGAGTTGGGGAGATAACAGGTACAGGGCCGAGGGGACAAAGGGGGAGAAAAAAATGGGACAACTGTAATAGCATAAATAATAAAATATATTGGGAAAAAAAGAAATTTTACAGGCAAGAAAGGACTGGCAAGAAGTATTCAAAGTGATGAAAAGCAAGGACTTACAACCTAGATTACCCTATCGAGCAAAGCTAACATTTAGAATGGAAGGGCAGATGAAGTGCTTCCCAGACAAGGTAAAGTTAAAGGAGTTCCTCATCACCAAGCCCTTATTACAGGAAATATTAAGAGACTTATTTAAGAAAAAGAAGATCAAAACCATGAACGTTAAAAAGGCAACAAATTTACAACTATCAACAACTGAATTTAAAAAAAAAAAAAGAGCACACAGCCAGAACAGGAACAAAATCATGGATATGGAGATCATTTGCAGAGTTATCGGCTGGGAGGGGGAAGGGGATCAATGGGGAAATGGTGCAGGGCTCAAGAAGCATAATTGGTAGGAACAAACAGAGGGAATTTAATAGCATAGAAAATGGAGAAGCCAAAGAACTTACATGCAGGACCCACGGACATGAACTAAAGAGGGGAGGTGGGTAATTGCTGACGAGAAGTGGGGTACTGGGCAGAGGGGAGCAGAGGGGGAAAAATTGGGACAACTGTAACAGCATAACCAATAAAATATAATAAAACAAAAACAAACCATTCAAATAATAGGGACCTGTGATTTCTTAAAAAAATACATTACAGCTTCAATCCTGACATTTTCTGAGCAAAATCCTATGACTGCATCATAAAATTAATCCACATTCTACTTTTCCCTTCCTAAAACCAGCCTGCTTTTTCTTCTTTTCTCTTCCTCTCTTCCACTTTCTCTCTCTCTCTCTCTCTCTCTCTCTCTCTCTCTCTCTCTCTCTGCCCCTGTTTATACAGCTTATCCCTTATCACACTGACAAGACTGGGAACCACAGCAGATGGTCCCCCCAGACACAATTCTAACAGGTTTTTTTGTGCAAATAAAAGATAAAGAAGGCTACAGCAATGATTTACTGATATCTAAAGTAGAAAACTGAAAAACATAAACTGCTTTTTTCTTACTGTTTGAACTGTTTATCCTTTAAACTACTAAAATAGAGATGGCCAAAGTTAAATACAATTTCAACACTACAAAACCAAATACCCAGTTTTAACCACTACTAAGTTCTGTTTTTGAGTTACCAAAAAACCCTAAATCACATTTTTAAAGACTACCTACCACTCCTTTTATATCAGCAAAAGCAGGAAGTATTTGTAAATTTGTCTTACAAATCCTACTTAGCTATTAAGTTGTTAAATAAACTACTCATCTGGATTTTGCGTAAGCAGGAAAAATACATTTGAACTAAAAACTCCAAAATATTTTCCCTAAGAATTAACTAAAATATTAATTACCTGAACCAAATCTTGGTTGTAGAACTAAAGACTGTTCTATTTCAAAATAGTCTACCAATTGAATACAACACAAAACCAAATGGACCATGTCCCCAAAATTACTGATCCTTCAAGACTAAAGTGTTTTCACATCATAAGACAGAAGCTCCCTCATGGCAACCTAATAGCAAAGAGCACTGGTTTTACTGTGTACCTGAAAATCCAGCAAGCGCCCCAAGTGATAATATGTAATGAAGTTGACAAGCATCTGAAGTAAACTACCCAGACATCAAGCAAAAATACACCAGATAGACCCACGGGGCTCTTTTAATGTAGGTCATGATTGTCAGACCATAGCAAAAACATAGTGACCCTTGATAAAAATTAACCTTGATTATATGTAATCATGCACATATTTTACTCTGAATAACCAGGCCCTTGCAAGTAAGTCCATAAAGCTGCAAGAAGATCACTGATGTGAACTACTTTTTACCAAAGAAAATGTCAGCCTGTCATCTTTGTATCAATGGAAGTACAGGAGTAGCTTCCATCCAAATTGCCCGGAATCTCTGAGGACTCCATTGTACTGCTTGCTTACTTTTGAGAGGTCTTACTGCTTCAACAAAATGCTCTTACTCTACAGCGTGTTTGTACAGATCACTAAGACACCATTAAAACCTGCACCTGCACACATTCTTCCTATCTTAATCTTTTTAGAGTTACATGTATTATGGCTGCTTTTCTCTGAAAAATTATAAAACAAATTAGAATCAGATTAGGAATAACAGGCCCAAAATATGTATATATTCTCTTTTCATAGAAATCACTTACAAAGTATCTGGTGGTGTTAAAATGCTGATTTTTCCAATTAATCTAATATATCCTTTCATGAAATCTTACATGAAAACAAAACTTTCCTATGCAGACCAAAATGCGTATGTTCGTATGACAGAAACAATTTATCCATACTAGTAAATTCAGGTAGTGACGGCGTGATACTAATCAGGCCAGTGTAGTATATTTGAACCAGTGTGAGCCAGCTAGTTACACTGCCTTCCACAGCCACAAAACAGATGTTTAGTTTGGTCGGCCAGCCATCGCACAGGAGAAGTGAAAACAGGACCAAGTGAGAGACTACGCTCGAATCGATGCAAATCCATTTCGGCTGGAAGAGCAGCAGGTCAGGAAGTTCATCTCCCTAGGGCATACATCATTCAATGGAAACAATAGGTATTCTCCCTACGATGTTTCGAAATCCAATCGAAGTCCCCCGCACCATCAGTAAAGCATGTATTTTTCTAATGTTTGGGATATCCAAGACTCAGGAAACTATACTGAGTATAATCTGAAAGTTGTTGATGATCTATATTCTAAAGCAAGATCATTTATTTCTGAACAGAATATAAATTCTGTGAGACACAGGAAAACATCTAATTTTGATTTTTACAACAAAATATGGCATTTATTATGACTCTAAGACAAAATATAAAGCATCACACTGATGAAAGATATATAATTTAAAATAAATGCAGCATATTTTCCTTAAACGCATATTAGGTTCACTTCCATCTGCCATCTTTTTAGAGAATGAAAAACTCCCTAGAGCTGAAATATGTTTGCTAATAAATATAACTTGAGATTTTTCTTTGAAATTAAACTGCAAAAGTGTTATGAAAACTGTCTTGTTTACATATGGCACCAATAACATGCTATTCTCATTATGGTCACTACATACATATTCTTAATATACAAATAACAAACACTGACAAGCAAGGTAAAATAGCAACAACACTAAAATCCACAACGGAAATTTTCAACCTGCAGAAGACCTAGCATACTTTTTCAACACGGGAGACAGGAAATGTGTAACAATGGGTTGCACAACATGGTCCCTAAAATCCTGAACTAAACGTCATCGTATTAGTAGGAGACTCTGGCTACAAGCTAATTTAATACTTAAATGTTAATGTAATTTCCCTATTACTACATCTGCCATGAGTGTCTTTTTAACCAATAAAAACAAGCTTAGAAAATGCTATGTAAGGAAGACAAGACAAATGCTCCCAGCAATATTCTTCTTACACAGTCACAAATACACTCTATTTCTAAACCTAATTTATTAAAAATTACTACTATAATTCTAAAAACTTGTGATCTGAGCAGAAATAAAGGAATTAGCTTAACTAAAAAAAAATCTAAAAGTAACAGAATTGAAAACAGGCTACTATCTTCCCGGCATGAATATATAAAAAACAGTGTAATTTTATTTAAAACATGCAAAGATTAAATCCCAAAGTAATTAATTTCCGTAGCCACCATAAGACAAGGGAGTCACCAAAATGGCACTGGGTAAATCTTGTTACAAATACTGCAATGTGGACCCATACATGTAATAAATAAAATATAAGAAAGCACTCAGCATTTCTATGTAAACTGCTTCTGAAGGATTATTATGGAATGCACACACTGGCTGAACCTAAAGTGTTCGGGTTTTAAACATTAATTTACTTTGACTATGTGCATGTCAAAATGAAAGATTGCTGTCAGGATCCAGACATGCCATATTAATATTGAACACGGGCATTCACTCTAGGTCAGTAGTCACTCCAAGTCTACTTCAGCAGGTGGTAAAAGTAATGTACTCATTAAAATGTATGTGTTACAAGGTTATCTCCCCTAAACAGCTCTCAAATAGAGGTAGCCTTGAAACTTAAGCATTAGATATGCTAAAACCAATCTCTAATTGTCACAGGTCTGGAGAAAATTGAACTTACTCTCACTACCTGATAACCAATAAATTTAGTGGCTTTCATCAGGATCTGTGAAAAAATCAAGAGTTTTAAATTCTGTGGGTCTAACCTGGCTGCCTCCAACATAGTCAAATGTTCTTGAACCATCCTACATAGACTAGAATGTCACCCTAGATCTAGAAGCCAAATGTGGGATTTTTTTCATTTTAGATGCTTCATTATATTACTTAAGTAAAATTTTACTCCCTTCATTTTTACTAACTCTACTTGAATTATTTTCCCCTTTTGTGAAATAATAAACTTCTCCAGACTCAAGGAATAAAGCCCAAGAGCTGCCTCATACCAAAGAAGTCCCCTCTAAAAATTACAACGGACCTTCAGCATATACAAAAAAGTATGATTCACTACCCCCCCAAAACTCAAATATTTAAAAAATTACTTTTCGATGTCAAGGATAAATCTTCTTCCTTTATACCTGGTACACCTAAACTTAAACAAGATCATTCTCTAGCTGAGTCTTTCATTTCTCTCACCCACAGGTTACCCAATAATTTCTACTAGCAGATAATTCACTTCTTCATTTTAATAACATTTTTAACTATATAATGTTCTTTATGAATTGTTTTTCCCCCAAAAAATGCTGATTTACTTTGTAAATAAAAGCACAGGTCTCAAAATTTGTAATTAATCATTTCATTTTGCTTCATTTCCTCAATATTCACCCAATTACTACATAAGGGAGGGAGTGGAAGAAGGGGGGTCAACAGAGATGGGAAAAAGAGTCTTCTTCCAAGGATGAGAACGTATCTGTCTTGTTCACTGTGGAATACACAGCACCAATGGCACGTGGTACGTTATCTACTGCATAAATAAGTTTATAAAGAACCAGGAACAGGAGTTCAACCCATTCATTTTACATGTAAGTAAACTGAGGCTCAAAAAGACCAAATGGCTTGGCTAAGATCACAAGGCAAGCTGGTCAACTTTGCACAGAATCAAAGTCAACAGATGCTGCTTTAAGGTCAAGCTTTCTTATTCTTTCTGCCACCTATACAGAGCACATATTCTTTCAGCTCACCACAACCCTCTCAGTAGAGATTTACACAGGTTTCCACCTTGTATGTAAATATATATATGGAAAGCAGTCCCTCCCCAATCAGGGGGCTAACGTCTCCTTGAATTCCCACAGCAGGAGAATATACGTGGGAGGAACTTTAAGACCTAATGGGAAAATAAGAAAGAGAGATCCAAGGTAGAAAAAGAACCCATGGAAGCTCCTATCAATGTATTGTAAACTTACTGCAATACACTGTAGTACTAAAAGAAAGGACTAGAAGTGACATTTTACTCTTTCAGTTCATAATGACAGATACTGGGCTTTTAAGGTTCTCTAAACATCTTGCCTTCTAGAAAATTTAGGATTTCCCTTCTACAATTTCATTCAAGTGTGAGTGAACTTCCTTTGACTTGCAACAGATAAAATGCTTTCTAAGAAGCTTTCGTTGCACCCAAATATTTATAAGTCCAATCAATTCCTTTCTTACTTTAACAGACTCCCATTTTCTGGGGTCCCAGGAGATTCCAAGAAGGCCCCAACAGAGTTCTCAGCTTTCTCCCAGCTTTCAGATACGAGGTAAGTGCCAGAAGTATCTTTTCTAGGCTGAAAGGTTAAAACCTCTACATATGGCCTATCAGCCAATTTTCTTCCTTTTTAATTCTCAACCCTCGATTTCCTCTTATCTCAATTATTTCCAAAAGGACTGGCTTTTACCTAAGGAAAAACTTATAATGATCCTGAAAGAGCATATAAAAGTAAATTTAATACAGTCCACTAGGCTTCACACAAGGAGAAATCATACTGGGAATGGCAAAAGAATTTGGTAGCTAGTTTCTTATTCAGATAAAGGATTTTTCCATTTTCTATTAACACCTTGAAGTTTAAAACAGAACACAAGAATTAAGCATTCTAGTGGCTGGCAGTCAATGCTAATGAGCATTGACATACTCAGACTTAACAGGTGGTCCAGGACCTACAATAATGATGAAATCTAATTCCAAATGTTCTTGACCAAAGTGAAAGCATTTCTTTGGCAGGTGGCAAAAAGACTGATGAGTCAAGAAGAAATACTCAGCACTGGCCAAATGCCTTCAAGTATCACCAGTAAGAACTGGAAAATTAAAAGAACCAATTGAGGAAACTAACAAAGGACAATGCACCTATTTTACTCAGTCTCTTTAAGCATGAAACCTATACCTATCGTTTCCATGAATCACAGCATCTGTTAAGCACCAATAAGGCCATCTACTGTGGTCAGGCTCATAAAAGGGTCTCAAAAATTTGCAAGACTACTTGGACTAGAAAAATGCTAAATTTAATTCTTTCAGAAGGTAATAAATCATCAGTGTTTTACACCTAATAGTAAAACAAGAAACCAACTCTGTACTCTATTATCATTTAGTAAATTTTACTTCTCATGAATGACATGCATATCGATGTAAAATCATTCAACAAACACTGAGTGTTTATTATAGGCAAAATATGGTAGTAGGTACCATGAGTACAAGAAAAAATGGGCTATCTCTGCATTCGAGTTCAGTCTAATAGAAGAGATATGTGAGCAAAGAATTTTAACAGTCTAATAAGTGCAACACGTGGAGATAATCTCCGTCACAGCAGTGTATCAAGGAGGAACCTGATTTTAGGGGGTCCTGGGGAAAACAGTAAGGAGGAGCAGAGTTAGAAAGTCCAAGAAGGATCTCACATGTGACATTTGTTAATGCAGTGCTTTACCTCCTTCAAAGAGAGACAATGTGTATAAAAAAGAACATGACCTGTGCCTCATACTTCTGGAACAATCAAAATGGGTTGTCTTGCAGATGAGATTTAAAAAGCTGACAAAAGATAAATAAGTTCACGAGTAATCATGAATATTTTTGAAGCAAGACCTCACATCATCCAACTCCTAATCTCATATTCCTTCTATGAAATCATTCTTCTGCCTCACTGGTTCCCCAAAGAAGCCATCTATGAATCATGTGTTACTTCAATAACCTATTTTGCCTCATTTCCTAAATAACACCCACCATCAGAAAAAGTAGTGCAAGAAAGAAACAGACAACTAAAGGACACTTAAATACATTAAAATGGATTAAACACATGTTCAAATCAAATTCCATTAGTTACTGTTCATTTTGGAGACTCAAATTTAAAATGTTTCTACATAACAGTGAATTTTCTTTATTAATATTTAATATAATAACAGCTAACACCCATTAACCATTTATTAATTTTCACAATTGTATAACCCATTTTAAAGATGAGTCATAGGTTGAGAGAGGTTTGAGAAATACTTATTCAATTATAGTGAGTATGCTAATTTAAAAATTACCCCAAATTTTTCAGAATTTGAGTTGATCAGTATCTCGGATCCAGCTGAGACCCAACAATGGGAGACAACCACTTCAAGGCAAAGCTAAAGAAATGTTATACTTTCAAATGAAAAGCTAAATATAAAAAGGGGAGAAAAATCCCACCTAATATAAATAGTTTCTGAGAAAATAATTTATAAGAAGTTTCTGTGGATGAAGAATAAAAGCATTAATTATGTTTAAGCCATATAAATTACTTTCCTTCTATGACATTTTTATTTAACAATTTTTGTAAATACTTTAGTTCTCACATATGTTTTAGGCCTTGGTTATCCTTACCCTGTTTTACCATACGGTCTTGAAATTCTTAACCAGATACAGTGTTCTCTCACCACAAGGATTTTTAGACATATAACCCTCAAAATTCAGGAATTAGAAAAATGGGTGTAATAAAATGGTTGGCTTCTAAAAAGCTGCCCATTACATGTACCCCTGATAATTTCTCACTGACATTTTTAAAAATCAAAAAAAAACCCAAAGATGTTAATAAGACCTTGCTTGATAAAACCAATGACCCAACTCTCTTTCCTAATTAAACGCTGACAGTACTTAGAGGACTTACTATTTTCAATGAATGCTCAGATGTAACAGTATTTTTTAAAATATATGTATTTTATAATTTCTTCTATTATTAACACATGCTGAAAGAAAGTGATTCTGAAATACACTTTTTCTTCTTCTTTTCCAGTCCTTGACACGGACTGGTAGGGGGTACTACAAGTAACAAGCATTTTCAACCAATACAAATGACGGAAATTAAAAGACCATAACAGACTAACATAGCTAGGCCACATGGAAGGGTCAGGAGGTAAGATCATCAGCACAAATTAATACATTATTATAAGGATTCAAAGGAGCCCTAAATGGAGCTTACATGACAGATCTTTTTTTCATAACAAATGTAGAATGCTGTTTGATGGATTTCTTTTAATCACAAGTATTATTTGGAGAAAAAATATTGCTTGTATAATACCAATTTGACTACTTCAGCTTCTACCCAGACAGGCAAATCTGAAATTATGGAGAGCCTGGGCTGGCGGGGCGGGGAGCAGAAACCTGATAAAAGCATTTCATGACACTTTAACCATCTTTCACAGGTTAGTGTTCAGAAACATATTTCTAAAATCATTTTGAGTGCATTTTTGTTTATCATATCCTTAACACAAAACTGAAAATGCAACGTCACATATGAAAATAAATCTTTCTTATTTACCATATCCATAAAAATTTACATCTACAAAAAGAGAATAGGTGAAATAACAGATCACTTTCTAAATAATTAAAACACTGTTTCTTAATCTCTGCAGTAAGGCTATCCTAACAGTATGGGCTCCAAAGTATTAAAGTGTCACAATACATGCCTTCTATATTTCATACTATTTATAGCTCACAGAACAAAACAAATACTGAAAAAAAAACTCTAAATAATAGTCTTTAGCTACTGCAACAGTTGCTGAAAAATCAAATTCCCTTTTAATTATGCATTTTTAAACAATTAAGACAAATTGCATATGTATCATATTACTAACATTAACCAAGGCAACAACAGTGAACACTGAAATATAAGAACGTAACACAATGACCTGATCAAAAAACAAACTTCTAACTCCCAAGTGTCTAACTTCCCCCCCAAGCACATACATTTAGTAACAGGCAGTCACTTCAGAGTTATGAAGATGAGTGTTTAATGTAAAAAGATGTAAGCTATTTCTAAGGATTAGTACCTTAAAAATGGTATTTAAATAAAAAGAACAAAAACAGAAACACACAAGTTATTGTTGAATTGAAACTGTGGAAACACACTTGAAATTATCTAAAATACACCCAAAACAGGAGTCAAGAATTTATATTAGTAACAGAAGCATTTTGCACTTTTCCACTTGCAGTAAAAATCACTGGCAAATTCTGCTTGTGTTGAAAAACAACTACAGATAGGTTTAATTCAACATAAACATAATCTACTTGTATTATCCTGCTTGGGTCATAAACCACACTGGATGCAACGCACTCCATGAAGGAACAACCGGGAGGTTTTCACCTAACTGCATGGGAAGTGTATTCACCACACCCTGCAATATGAACTATCCTCAGTTCAAGTCAAATTCATATTAATTTTTGTATTTCTCATCTAGAGAAGCTATTCATAGAACACAGATTTTCTTTCATCATACCACTGACATTAGGAAAATCAAACAATGAAAGATTTTGCCAAATTTCCAAAGGTCTTTTCACATAAAATAACACTCTGGAATAGATTAAACCTATGTGGTATGACCTAAAAGCCACACAAATAATTTATTTATGGCTGCTATGTTTTAATCACTGGATTGTTTTAAGAGGTTTAAAAAAATTAATGGTTTTTGCTATACAAAAGCAACTATGTTTTCCATGAAACATTGGCTGTCACATTAATACAAGGTTTTATCATTAATTATACTGGATTATACAGGAGTTCATGTCTAGAAAACGGTTGTTAAATATCTGAAATTCCAAGCCATTTCAAAATAAAAATGAAACTTGGTCCTAGTAAACCTTATATGAATTAAAGATCCATTTACAAAACAGAAAATTAAATGTAAAATATATATCTTCAATTTAATACATTTGCAGATAAAACATCTAACACATTTTTTCATCAAAGAGCCTAAGTAAACCTAGGTAAACAGTGCCACCTTTTGGTGTAGTTAGGGGCTATGCTCCTAAATGGAACAAATATCTTGAATGTAACAGAGGAAAGAAAGTAAAGCAAAGAATTCAAAAACCATCAGCTTACAATTTAATAGCATTAAAGAGTAATAAGTAAATGAGCCATTTATTTTTAAATTTATAAATATTTTTCAAGAACTAAAATATTACTTCATATTTATATGCTTTCATTTCAATTATGAGGTTGGGAGAGCATCATTTCATTTCAATAAAAACAGAGGCTCAGAAAATTTTAATGACTGATCCAAACATCCCTCAATTAAGAATGGTTGAGCCATTACTGGCTCAAAATTGCTACTTTTTAAATTCCAACATTAATTCCTTAACCATTGTATAATGAGTCAAATCCCATAATTATCCTATGTTACAAGTAATGCACACACTTCTATGTTACATAAAATTTTACACAATAATTTTATTGTTTTTACAATGTACTTTGCATACATTTGCAAGGAAAACATATTTACATTTAAATTATTACATAAAGAATACACATTCACTACATTCACATAGCTGTTTACATTTCACCAATGCAAAAACTCTTAACCTAATACTTTATTCTTCCTATCTCTATGCTAATAGAAAAAAAACCCTGCATTTAAAACTACAAATGCTTCTCTCCTTTTTTCCAGGAAAAACCACCCTTGCTATGGCTTACACGTGACTTGTGACATATCTAAGTCACAAGGATAAAAACCTGCAACAAATGAGATAGAAGTGATAAACATCAAATGCTCTCCCCTCCAGCTTCTTTGCCTTAAATTTGATCTTATGTTTAGATGCCTGTATACCACTTTCAGTGTCTTCCCCTTTTACATCTCTCAGTGATTTCCTGGTTTTATTACAACATAATGTATTTATTCTAGAATATCCTCACAGTTCCTTTATTTTTATAAGCTAGCTTACAATTTTTCCAAGTGGAAAAAAAAGAAAACATCTCAATGGTCTATCTTTACCTTTGATTCACTTTGTTGCTATAAACTGCACTCAAATTGCAGTCATTAAGTAGTTCTCTATATAGTAGATCCCAAAACCACAGTAAAAAAAGTAATGATTCCATCTGAAATTACGTAGCAATGCAATTAAAAAGAGGAAAGAAGACAACAGCAAATGTGACAGTGGCTAACAGGGTTACTGAAAACACTAGAAGCGAACACAGGCAGCGAGCCAGAGGGATGGGGCCATAGGACTACAACTGCGAAAGAGAACTCCATGATCAAATGCAATAATTAGACATTAACTCAAATGTATTTAGGTCATTAATTATTCTCACTTCTTGTCCATTACATATTCAAGAAAAAGCACAATACAAGACAACAAAACTGGTAAACTTAGTTATTTCTAAAAAACGATGCAGTGGGAAAGACTGAATATAATGCTAAGAAGATCCTTTTGAAGGATTTTTGTTTCACCTACAGTTCCGTCTTCATCATTACCAGGGCTGGATGCTCACCCTCAAGAATAAATATTCCAGATCTTCTCTAGAGACAAGTTCCTTCCCCTGTTTCTGAATGGATGCAAAATCCCATTTTGCAGACCCTTAGTTTTACTTCTCTCTGCTTTATTCCCTGAGTAGAAATGGAAAAAAGAATGAGAAAGTGCCATTCTCACTTTCACCCTTATGCTGTACTCCCTTAGCCACTGCTGCAAAGAACCCAGCGCCTGAATCCAAGTCGCACCCCAAGATCACTCCTTTCTGCAAGTGCACAGGCACACATACAAGTACATGGAAAAATTACTTAACCAAATTTTATTAAGTTTGAAGGAACATCAAAATTTCTAATACCAAATTCAATCCCATTGAATTGAAAGCAATTACTTCTTCCAATTTAATGAGAATGGATTAAATTAGGTTTCTGATTCAATATAATGTGTGGTGCCCGTGTCAGGGAAAGGGATAGTGTGAGGATCTTATCCAAGACGTATCAAGACTATTGAGTCTGGACTTGACAGCCACATAAATGGGATTCTACTGAAAAACTCAGGGGATTCACACATGCACGGCCACACACACCACATTTATTTAACCTTTAGAATATACTTTTTTTAAATTCTGCTATAAAGAGAATAAAGTTACTTCAAGACATTATAATGAAAAATTAATTTTACTTCACTAATGCACACACACACAAAAAAAACAATGCCTATTTTGTGTCAGGCACTATGATTAATGACGACAATGATAATAACAATCAGACACTGAACAGCTTACATGCACTAACATTTAATCTTTAGAAAGTATTACTACTGTCATCTTCATTAAATAAATGAGGATACTGAAGCACGGAGATATTGTCATTTGCCCAAAGTCACATAGCTAATACAATAGCTGGCTTTATAGTCTAGCTTAATAATGACAGCTGACTACAGTGAGCTATCAAAGGTAAAGATGACTAAGACAAAAGCAATCGCATACACGGAGCAGGTCATGTAAAACACATCAACTGCTCTAAGACAGGAACTAGCGAGGACTCACTCCCGCGGTGTCTCTAGGTCGGGGAAGTAAGCCGCATAGCAGCAGTGTGAGCAGAGTGGCACTGTGTACAAGGGGTTAGGATCTAAAATGATCAGATTAGGTGATCTCATGTATCATCACAATTACCTCAAGAAAAGCATTTAAGTCACCTACATATACGATGTACATGAATCTGTGTATATAACACTGTACAAAAATTCTTAGACATTCTTAAATCTGAGACTCCTCAAGCTACATTGAAGAACCAAAAGGAAAGTCTCTGAAAATGCCTGGATATTCAAATCAGCTCCCCTTAAATTAACTATAGTTCATGTTGGTAAAGTGAAAATGAGTGTGACATTGAGGGCTGTAGGTTACTCCGTTTTCTTTTAATATTAAGCTTCTTTAACCTTAACATATGTTAACAGATTTAAGGATTAATGAGCAATTCAAGTTGCATTTTATAAAAAGATTAGTTTCCAGTTTCGTGTGAAAGCTACGTAATGGTAGAGGTAACAAAGATCTGTCCTTCGAGTCAAAAACTCCCACCTCAGTCAGCTCCTACAGGCAAGAGGACAAAGCCCACATTCTAGGACAAGCACCTTCAGGGCAACAGGGCAACAAAGATATCTAGTAGTGAGTCTATGAACACACTATATCACATCTGGTCTCCAGCACATACACTGTGGGTTGATATCCACACAGAACCATGCTGCCTGTGAATAGGTCTATTTGTGCAATTCTTATATGAATACCAGTAAAAAGCTTCAAAAGCAGTAAATCAAAAAAAGACAAACGTTAACTAATTTAATGACATCAAATAATTTTATCAGAAGACTATTTGTACCATGAAATTCACTATTACTGTATATTACAGCTGCAGTGATCCTGTAATAAAATACTGCCATCTATTGTCCATACACCAAAAAATACATCATTTCTTTCACCAAAACCCACTAAAACTTTAAATTAAGACCAAAAAGAACCAACACTATTTTACACAGTCAAGTGTCATTATCTCAAAAAAGTGTTTATCCCCAACATCAAATATGACAATGCAAAAAAAAAGTGAAGCTTTCATGGTAATTTATCATCTGGTTATTTTCTTTTTTTATTAAATTTATTGGGTGACAATGGTTAATAGGATTACACAGGCTTCAAGTGTAGGTTTCTATGACACGTGATCTGTGTACTGCATTGTGTGCCACCACCAAAAGTCAAATCATCTTCCATCATCTTACATTTGGTTCTCTTTACTTCTTACTACCCCCAACCCTCGCCTCTCTGGTAATCACCATACTGTTACTTGTGTCTTTGAGTTTCAATCTGATATCCCACATATGAGTGAAATCTTATAGTTGCTGGCTTTTTCTGACCGACTTATTTCACTCAGCATAATATCCTCAAGGTCCATCCATGTTGTTGCAAATGGCAGTATTTCATCTTTTCTTATGGTTGAGTACTATTCCATTGTATATCTGTACCATATCTTCTTTATCCAATCATCATTTGTCCCCATGTAAACAAATTAATGCAAAATGGATCAAAGACCTAAATACAGATCTAAAACAATAAAATTACCTAGAAGAAAACAGAAGTACTAAACTTATATACCTTGGTCTTAGAGAAGATTTTATAAATTTGAGCCCAAAGGCAAGGGAAGTAAAGGCAAAAATAAGTTAATGGGATGACATCAAACTAAAAAGCTTCTGCACAGCAAAAGAACCACCAACAAAACAAAAAGGTAACCAACAAAATGGTAGAAGATATTTGCAAACAAGTTTTGACGAGGAGTTAATATCCAAAAATATATAAAGAACTCATAAAATTCAACACCAATCAAACAACCCAATTAAAAAATGGGCAGAGGACCTGAACAAACACTTTCCCCATATAAATGCTCACTTTCTTAAAAAAAAAAGAAAGAAAATTTTAATTTAAACAGGTTATTTCTAAATGAATTATTCCCCCCCAAAATGTTTTATAACATCTCAAAGTATAATTTCAGTCATTAAGCAATTAAGCAAATGTCAAGTTTCTCAAAATCTAAAGGTCGATGTTGATTTGTCACATAAAAATTCTAGAAAATACTTTTGGTGGTTTAATAGCAGAATGCCAGCAATTTTGAAAAGACTTATCATATTTTTTTTTTAAGAGAGAGAGGGGACGGTGGGGGAGAGGACTAAGAAGAGCCAGGAGAGAGAGAGAAACTTCAATTTGTTGTTCCACTTGTTTATGCATTCACTGGTTGATTCTCTTTTTTTAACTGCTTGACTGATTCTTGTATGTGCCCTAACTGGGGATCGAAACCACAACCTTGGCATACCAGGACAATGCTCTTACCAACTGAGCTAGCTACCCAGGCAGGGCCAAGGACTCATCATCATAACACGATCTGGCACCCCACAGTAGTTTATTGACAAAAATTAATAAAACTAAACTACTACTAACATGCTACAAGAAATGCAAACAAGAAGTTTAAGTGACCTGAAAGGTCAGGCCAAAGTGGAACAGAATGTAAAATGATCAAATTCCCAAAGACAGACAATTAAAAAAATAAACTTTTCCCAATCTACTAGCGAGAAAATTGAGAAAAAGAGTTTAAAATTTTTATCAAAATCATTTAATGACAGTGAAAGTTATTAACTATTACAGGGCATTCACTTTGGACATAATATCACACTAAGAAAAATCAGGACCTGGAACAATAATATTTTAGAATTCACAAGAGTGAACTAGATTTTCTCTTTATCTCTTTAAAAGGTTAAGATTCTAGCCCTGGCCATGTGGCTCGGCTGGTTGAACACTGCCCAGTAAACCCAAAGGTTTCAGGGCAGATCCTGGGTTGGGGCACATATGGGAGGCAACATGTTGATATTTCTCTCTCACATCGGTGTTTCTCTTTCTCCGCCTTTCTCTCTGTAAAATCAACTAACATATTTTTAAATAATGTAAAATGTTGGGAACTGACCTGCCTGGTTTCAGAAGCTATAATCCCCCATGGGTAAGGCTGAGTAAAGGATCTTGCGAACATAAGCTGCTTAGGAGACAAAGTTTATCTTCCTTGTAGGGGCACCACCTTTGCCCCTTTCTCTTCACCCTGTTTGGCCCCAGGCAGATAACTGGGTAGCCAATGATGGGTAAGATTCCTCAAAGGAGGCGTGACCTAAGACAGGCACGGTCATGAAGGGGCCCTCAGGAAAGGACTTGGGGGGCTATAGAAAAAGGAGGTGATGGACCCTCACCCCTTGGCTTTGACATAGCCTGAGTCCTCATTCTGTCTGTAGGAAGTCTCCTAATCTCTTGGCTGCCTTACTTCCCCTGCCTGACTTAAGCCTGAAACAAAGTTGGAGGTGGGTGCAGCCCTGTGCTGAATAGGGCGTGTTCCCTAGGGCAATCAGGCCTAAGCAAAATGCATAAAATCCTATGAAACCTACTTTGCTAATACCCTCAAATGGTAAGGGTCCAAGCAGGAAGTGAGTTTGTTCCCCAAAGTTTGATGGCTCTTTAACTATCTGACCCTGACTCAGAATAAGCCCTCCGAGTTCTCTGAATGTTATCTATTGTTTAATCATTTCTGCTTGGCAATGACTGATGAGTTTTGCGTATACACCCTGTATTCCTGTGCAAACTGAACTAAATAAAAGCCTGTCAAGGCAAGGGTCGAGGCGTTCTCCCCTTGAGGGAGAAGCTGCGCCGTCCCTTTTCCTCCACAGCCCACAGCACTCAGCATCCGTGTGAGTCTGTCTCGTCTCATCCACAACGCCGCAGACCCCCAGGGGCTGCGATCCGCGTCAGTAAAGATTCTAATCAACCATGCAAGTTTGCTCTCCAACATAAAGAAAATACTGTTTGAGATTTTTTTAAAAAGTTGACACAACCTAATTGTTATAGAATTTAGTACAAAATCAAAATCAGTGAGTGTTAATCCACAGGTGTAGTTTTGTGCTTCATCTCATGACAAGAGATTCCTGGACCAAAACAATGAAAAATAACAGAAACTGTATATATTTTCATGCTCTATTTAAAGTAGGAAAAAAAAAAAAACAGAATGTACAGATCAAAAAGTCATCAGGCATCCTATTTTATATCACATTAATAAAGAGTCCCCACAACCTTTTAAAATATATTAAAACACCTTTATGAAATGTTACATTCTACTAAAACATTGCAAGTAAAAATTTTAGCATTTTTAATTTACATTTTAGAAACTTGAAAAGAGTTTTTTCATTTTTTATTATAAAGCATATAATTCCTTATGTAATAAAAAGTAATTTTCCCCATTTCTCAGTCATCTTGAACTCATTCTTTTTCAATTTTATTTTAATTGTTGTTCAAGTACAGTTTTCTGTCTTTTACTCCCATCCCAGCCCACCCACCCAGCTCTCCCCACCTCCCTCCCATTCCCACCCACCTTAGTTTTTGTCCATGTGTCCTTTATATTTATTCCTGTAAACCCTTCCCCTTTTCAACTGAAATTCCCCTGAACTCATTTTAAAATAAAGACAACCTCCTTATAAAATGATACAGGTAAATAGGGCTAAGTTTCATGATAAATTTTTACTTCAATAAAGTTGTTTAAAAAGTTTTTAAATATACAAAACAACATTGATCACAATATGGCAAATAAGCTACGTAATACCTTTACCACAATGCTTTCCTTAACAAATGTACATATCCGGCTCCATTTTCGGGTGACAAACCAACAGTTTTCCAAAAAATAACGCACAACATATGGTAATCAATTATATGTGTCGGTGGCCTTCCAAAATGAAGCATTTTTAAGATACAATTACATATAAATGGTTTCCAGTTACATTTGTCCACATTCCTCCAAATGATGGGAGTGCGTCATCTGCACACACATACACACTCGCACTAATTAACTCTTACACTGAATTTCATTCCAGTCTGATTTTATTTAAGAACTCGAGTCTGTCCTCTACAATTTCCACTTTAAAACTTATATTTTACCCCCTTAAATTGCTGCTCATCTTCTACAACTTAAGCCAATGCATCCTTTACTTGTCACCGTACCCTATCTACTTTCTTCAACAAAAGGGAAATGTGGTATGAACAGCAAATTTTTACTCAACTCCTTGTGAGTGTATAAAGAAATTTTTCCCAGCTCAGACTAACCATTCATTCCATAACTCCTAGTACTGCATCTACCTAAACACAAGGTCTGGTCAAAGAAAAACTGTCTCATTTATACATTTACTATTTCGGCCCAATTGTTTACATACATACTGCACGCAATGTACATTTATAAGTCCAAATTCTTCCATTACATTTATAACTCCAAATTCTTCTCTCACCAAATTCTAACCTGGTGAGTTGTTCTGCTTTTGTTGTCTATGGAGATAAAAGGTAGGGAAGCTACCAAACCTCTTTCAGACTTACGTTCTTGAAAGTTGAGTCTCTTGGAAAGACCTGACAGAAGGAATACAGCTCAGTGATCCAATAACGGCTGTCCTCACTGCCACAACTGCTACACCACTTTTTTTGGAAGCCACACCCTGAAAACTATGCTGTCAAATCCTCACACAAAGCCAGCTTTTAATAAAATTCTCAGATTTCTATGTAAAATAACAGTGGCAAAATCACTAGAAAAACACTAAGACTTGTAAAGGCAAATAAGCTAATAAAAATATTAGTTCAGGCAAATAAACTAATAAAAATATTTCCACAGTAACCAGGAAGAGAAGGTGAAAGTGAATTACTGGCAAGTTAAGCAATACTTTTAAATTAACATCTTAAGACAGCTTCCAGTCAAGATGGCGGCAGAAGCAGACATGGCTTGCCTCTTTGTACAATTACATCAAAATAACTGAAATAAAGAACAACCATCACTCGCAACACTCAGAAATCGAGTTAAATAGAAGTCTGATAACTAAGGAATTAAAGAAACCACATCCATCCAAGCTGGTAGGAAGGGCACAGACACAAAATGAGTTGCTCCCACACCCATGTTGGTAGATAAAAATTAGGGAGGAATATCTCGGGTGTGAGGAGTCCCAGCTCCACACCAGGACCCCTGCCCAGGGATCCAGTGCCAGGAAGATAAGGTCTGTCAACTTCTGGCTGCAAAAACCAGTGGGGTTTGAGTCAGTGAAAGAAAATGCTGGAGGCTAAAGCACTTCCTCTTAAAGAACCCACATACACACTCACCTGCTCACATTAACTCCCTCTGAGCTCCAGCACTAGGGTAGCAGCTTGAAAGGCACCAATAGTATATATGGAGGAACTGAAGTGTCTGCAATCAATCTGAGCAAAGGCCGTTGTCCCTTTCCTAAATCCTCCCCCACAGAGCCACAGGTGCCCTATCTGAAACTCCATCAACCTGGCTAACACTGTTTGACCCACCTTGGAGATCCCCAGAGATGGCACCCCACCCAACTAATTGGCCCACCTAACCTGCTTTTCTATATGAATGTCTGGTCTTGCTTCATACTTCACAACTTCCTAAATCCTCTCAAACAAGCAACAGCTAGCTGGCCTCAGTGAGCCCTATGCCAGGCATTAGCAGTAGCTAGTTTGGCTTTGCTTGGGAATCTCCAAGCCCAGCATAAGTAGCAACCATTTCAGATCACTTTACAGCTCAGGTGGATGGCCCAAGGCAAAATGTAGATGGGGGCTGACATTGGCCTCCACCACTCAGGAAACCCAGGGCCAGCGTACCCAGTAGACAGCTACAGACCATATCAGAGCACCACCACCTGCCCCTGCACAGCAGATCTTCCACAGGAGGCAGTGGTTGGTGGTCAGGGTCACCACCCAATCCCCGCAACTGACTAGCCTGGGTAAATCACTCCCATTGACTTGCCAATAGCAACCAAGGCTCAACTACAAAAGGAGAGTATACTCTGCCCACACAGAGGGCACACCTCAAATACCCAGCTTGGGTGACAGGGAAGGCTATGTCACTGGACCCTACAGGACACCTACTACATTAGGCAACACTACCAAGACACAGTCAAAGCAGCTCTACCATACATAGAAACAAACAGAGGGAGGCTAGCAAAATGAGGAGACGAAGAAACATGGCCCAAATGAAAGGACAGATCAAAACTGCGGAAAAAGAGCTAAATGAAATGGAGATAAGCAATCTGTCAGATGCAGAGTTCAAAGCACTGGTTATAAGGATGCTCAAGTACAGGTGCAGAAAATAAATCCTCTTTTGCAACCCAGAACTCATTGTTTGGTATGAGTTTTGATACATACAAGAAGGAACATGATTTTTTTTTAAAAAAAAAGGATGCTCAAGGAACTCAGTGAGGACCTCAGCAGCATACAAAAGATCTAGTCCCCCCCCCAAAAAAAAAAGGATACAGTAACTGAAATAAAGAACAATTTACAAGCAAAGAACAGCAGAGTGGATGAAGCCAAGAATCAAATCATTGATTTGGGTCATACAGAAGAAAAAAACAACCAATCAGAACAAAAAAAAGAAAAAAGACAAAAAAATGAGGACAGTATAACCAGCCTCTGGGACAACTTTAAGATGTCCAACATACACATCATAGGTGTGCCAGAAGAAGAGAAAAAACAAGAAATGAAAAATCTATTTGAAAAAATAATGAAAGAAAACTTCTCCAATTTGGTGAAGGAAATAGACATGCAAGGACAGGAAGCACAGAGAGTCCCAAACAAGATGAATGCAAAGAGACCCACTGCAAGACACATCATCTTTAAAATGCCAAAGATAAAGATAAAGACAGAACCTTAAAAGCAGCAAGAAAAAAGAAGTTAGTTACCTACATGGGAGTTGCCATAAGAGTGTCAGCTGATTTCTCAAAAGAAATTTTATAGGCTAGAAGTGATTGGCAAGAAATATTCATAGTCATGAAAAGCGGGGACCTACAGCCAAGATTGCTCTACCCAGCAAAGATATCATTTAGAATGGAAGAGCAGATAAAAAGCTTCCCAGACAAGAAAAAACTAAAGGAGTTTATCAACACCAAACCATTATTAGATGAAATGTTTAAGGGACTTATTTAAGAAAAAGAAGACCAAAACTATGAACAATAAAATGGCAAAAACATATATCAACAATTGAATCTAAAAAACAAACTAAGTAAACAAGAAGTACAGAGACAGAATCATGGATACAGAGAGCATTTTGATGGTTGCCAGATGGGAGGGGGTTGTGCTAGAATGGGTGAAGAGGTGAGGGGATTAATGAATACAAATAGGTGGTTACAAAATAGCCATGGGGATGTGAAGTACTGTTGAGGAAATGGAGTAACTAAAGAACTGATACACATTACCCATGGACACGAACAATGGTATGGGGACTGCCTGAGAGTAGGGGGTGCGGGGTAGAATGGGACCCCAGGGGAAAAATCAGGACAACTGTAATAGCATAACTGATAAAATGTAATAAAATATTACAATAAAAATAATAAATTATCTTAAGGCTATAGTTTTCCAACAGATAGGATATATATAGATAGTAAGGGCTTATAAAATTAGCCTGAAATGCCCAATAAGGAGGACATTTTCCAGATCAACAGATATTATTACTCTTTTAATGTATATAAAAAGGCTTTGTTTCTCTTTATACAATCTTTCTCTGTTTAACGTTTGAGCTTTAAAAATGCTAAGATTCAACTTTATAAACTGAAGGTCACCACTTGCGTTACACTGTTAAATGATAAAAATAGAATTTATTTTCACTATAACTCAGATATACTTCAGAACATTCAGATAAAAAGCATCTCTTTGGGCTACAAAAGAAGAGAATTTCTGCAAGAAAACTCTGGGTTACATTAAGAAAAATGTTCTATTGAGCACATAACTAAACATCTCATAAATACTTATTACTAATACATACAAATACCAGAATATTTTTAATAATTTTTTAAAAGCCTAAGTTAACAAAGCCTTTGTTCTGTCTTTAAGGTACAATACAAGCGCCCTGGCTGGTGTAGCTCAGTGGATTGAGCACAGGCCTAAGAATCAAAGGATCATGGTTCAATTCCCAGTCAGGGCACATGCCTGGGTTGCAGGCCAGGTCCCAGCAGGGGACGCACGAGAGGCAACCATACATTGATATTTCTCTCCCTCTCTCTTTCCCTTCCCCTCTAAAGATAAATAAATAAAATCTTAAAAAAAATAAAAGAAATATTTAAAAAAAGGTACAATACAAGCCATATGAAATTAGCAAAATTTGAACATACTGTACCAACTCTGTTAAGACACTACACATGAGTAAACAGTCGCAGTGATGGTGGGAAAACAAGACAACTAGATTACAAAGACACACATGGAAGGAAAGTTAAGAGCCCTGTACTAAGGCAATGGGTGATTCTTTCACGGAATTCCACTAGATTCTAAAAGATTACAAAATCAAGATGATGACATATTTATGTTCCACTGGGAGATCCCAACACACTTAGAATTAAGACAATGGGAATGAACCAGGTAGCTCTCAGCTGACACTGCTCTCTACAGGAAAAGAAACAGCTTACTTCCAATAGCTAACAGTACTTAAGCTAATAAACCGAGCATGCTCCTGTGGTATAGGTCTGGAGTCCAGTGGTACGTATCATCTGCTCTCTTCCCTCAAAAAAGAAAGGTTTCTAGTAACAGTCATGTATGAATGACTTATAAAAAAAATTTCAAAATGATGGGAAGCAAAAAAAAAACCCTACTCTAATTTAAGTCATTAATATTAAGTTTCTAATCAAAATGACTTGAAAATAGCAAGTTTGAGAGACCGCACAGCATAGTGCCAAGAAGCAGTCTGTGGGGACAAACAGCAATGAGGGTGACACTGTATAGGTCGTGTCTTCCTTTCCCAGTCTCCATCACCTTGTCTTGAAATATGCAGAAACTTTACACCAGTTATTTCATTTGATATTTGCAATAATTTACAGGAAATGCCTAACACACAGTAGCTTTTAACCAATTCAGCTCCCTTCCCTGAACATGTGTACAAAAATCCCGATTTTACACAGAACTAGCCTACACAAAGTATTGTCACTCAAGAGAAGTATAATATACCATACATTTTTCATTCAGTTGTATTTTGAAGGAGTTCAAGTTTACTGCCATTTAAGCTCCCACAGAATTAATCTATTCCTTATCTTAATATATTTTCTTTTATAAATGAACTGAAGATATTGATGTGTGATGTTGTGGTCCCTAGTTCTTAAAGCTGAGATAGAAAGCAGGCATTGTTCTGGTTGTATTTAAGAAACTTGATGTGCACTCATACTTTTTGGACAGTGTTATATCCAAAAATCCAAGTCCAAACACAAAAGTGTAACTTTAATGTCCTTAAAATTCTGCTAACCACAAGTGTGGTCCTTGAATGCATTCCTTACACAAACACTTCCACATTACCAATCTAATACACCCCACTGACCTCAGTCTTAAAAATTAAAACTACTTCAAATTAAATGGCCAGGTCCAGAAAATATGCTTACACTACAGGCATCCCATGATAATACTATCTCCTATACCCAATAAACTAGAGTTTATATGTTTCCACAAAGAGATATTAATTTTCCTAACTCAAATATAAGATGCTATCATATGACTTGACATTATCACCAACCATTTCTAAAATATAAATTGCAAATGCTCTTTCAATGAAGGAGGCCCTGCTACCCTGTATTATTTAAAAAAATAAAAGAAGAATACATGAAAGCCTGACTTTACTAAAATAATGTCTAAGATTTAACATACAATTGAGGGCTTTTTCTTTGTCAAAAACAATAAACTTCTTATCCTGGTACCCAAGTCACGTTCATTTCCATATCTTCACACCTCCCAGCAGTGTACCCTGTAATACCTATCATACACAGAGAACATTTGCTGAATGAATAAACTATACCCAAATACACAAAGAAACTATCAAGAACTGTAACAGCCCAGCAATTGTAAAATGACTTCTCTCAAACTATGAACACCCAAGCTCAACACTCTATTCTACTTAGGTAAGCTTATCTCAAATATATCTAACATGTATTATTCTCATGTGTTTATGAACTACAATCTCAGTTGATGGCCTTGTGAAGAACTTTTCTCGACTAACCAAAAAGCACATGCTATCTTCATTCATAAGCAGACATGACTACAAAGTAAACATCTCTCTCTCTCCCCCTTTCCCTGCCTCCCCAACATATACCTGCCATATCTTTATCTAAATGAGGGTTGTTCCTAAAGCAGTCACCTCGGGAAACCATACCTCACTTATTGGGCTAGGCAATGGTTAAGAGTTCTTTGCTGAAATTGGGCAAGAGTTGTGAAGTTCTGAAGAGATCCAAAAAGTGTTAGTCACAAGGTTTGTATGCCCAATGCTTCAAAAGAAAAGCCACTATTCAATAGATCAGAGTTTTGGAGTAAGGCAAGGTTTATTAGTCCAGAAGTCCTAGGGGAGAACTAATTCTCAAATCCATCTAGAGAGTTCAAAATTCAGGCTCCTATACATATGTCAAGGGAAGAAAGGACAGGTGAAGCAAGCTATGGGGGGAGCAGGGGCCATAGACAGCTAGTAACCAAAAAGGAATCCAAAAAAAAGCACAGCCCTGGCTGGTGTGGCTCAGTGGACTGAATGCTGGCCTGCGAGCCAGGGGGCCGCTGGTTCAATTCCCAGTCAGGACACATGCCTGGGTTGAGCCCAGGTTGCGGGTGTGCAAGAGGCAACCACACATTGATGTTTCTCTCCCTCTTTCCCCCTCCCTTCCCCCGCTCTAGAAATAAATACATAAAATCTTCTAAAAAAGAAAGAAGGGCACAACACTTCTAAAGCCCTTTGCTCTTGGACTGTCCACTGACAGCAGCTGATCTGAGTCAGTCCTGGAGACTCCTGCAGGTCTTTGGTAAAGTCTTTATTTTGTACATATTTCCCACCACTGCAGGGGGGCCACCCTCTGGCAAGGGGCTGCTCTCACAAAAACTCAAGGCACAAGCAGAATTCCTCTACTTAATTATCATATTTGTAGCAGGAGCTATTAGCCTGAAGGCCAACAGAGCCGGGAAGCATTTCACTGTTACAAAAGTAGAAGAATCACTGCTATAAACAGTTTTTGAAACTAAAATGCCTTATGTTTAACTAAAACATTGTTCAATGTCATATCACATACTTTATTCATCAGATTTGGCCTCAAATGACCCGTGACCATTGTAACACTAACTGTACCCTCAAGATACGAAGATTTGCCACCAATGAGGACATTAAAAATGATTTACCAACATCTCAAAAGGAAATAATACAAAAAATTTCAATAATCAAGTCAGCGTTATTAGAAAAAAAGTTTAATCTACAAACAAGTGCTTACTTGAAGAAGACACTCATGGAATATATCCATTGTATTGTATTTCATTTTATTTTATTTTTAATCCTCTCCTGAGGATATGTTTATCAATTTAGAGAGAGAAGTAGGGAGAGAGCAAAACATTGTTCGGTTGTCCGGTTGCCTGCCATACCTGCCCAAACCCGGGATTGAACCCACAACCCTTTTTCTGGGGGGGGTAGGGGGTATGGGATGACACTGTAAATAACTTAGCCATCCAGCCAGGGCATGAAATGTTTGCAATTAAAACATATTTGTTTAAAAAGCCCCTGTACCTACAGGGTCAGTTTAATTGCTTTCCGTGACATTCATTTAATGGTATCATGGAACCATCTATCCATGATACAACTGTTCTGAGTTTAAGCAAAAGACGTCATTTTTCAGTACTATAACTGTGCAGAAACTTTATTTCTTTAATATGACCTTTACCCCTTTCTTTCCTTTTGATTCAAATTGGTCTCCCCCAGCACCCTGACTCACCTGCCTCCTTCTCCTTAGCTTGTCCACTCCCTTAATCATTAAACCCTCAGGATGACAGGGCTATTGTCAGTATCAAACTGTCTTAAGAACAAAGCCTAGGCCTGTTGGCCACACAAGCAGAGTTTCGGTCAAGCTAAAGCTAACATCTTGACTTCAGTTGGGTTTCAGCCCCAGGCCCCCAAAAGCAGAAGGGCCCCACAGACCACACCCTCATGCCACCAGACAGAACAGTGCCATGGCTAACCCCAGGACCTGGCCCCAACAGTCAGCAGAGCCCTCGACCCCAACTGCTTTAGCTGCCATGATTAATGATTTTTCCCCTATGTAATCCATCCCCTGGGAGCCATCAGGGAGCCATCAGGGAGCCAGCGCCTTCAGACTAGCTTGCCTATGACTCCAGGCTTGGTGCCATTCCCTCAATAACAAAGCTCTACTTTCTCTGGGGCACACACCTGTTCGGGGTTGATTGGGCTTTAATGAGAACAGGTGAACTGACCCCGTTCGTCTGGTGTTACCAGTAGGCTCATTCTTTGAAATGAGAAGCAAGCAGGCACTATTTATAAGTTATGAACCACCTTTTTACTCAAAATAAAAAGGGTCTGAAAGAGGTAATGGACAAGTTCTAACAGCCCTCACTAAGTAAGCCTCTGTGAGGTTTTAACTAAGATCATTATATTCCTGGTATCACATAGTTAAAAATAGCAATTTCAAGTATATACCCACATGATCTCTTTCTTCTCCAAATAGTAAAAATATCTATTATTGGGAATTGAGAGCTCACTTTGAATTTCTCCGTATATTTTCAATAATCTTGTATACATTATACATAAACTATACTTTATACCTATTTTAACCACTTACACAGTTAAATGAAAATATTTAGGTCTATATTTGACTAATAAAACACTGTAAAAATATCAAGCAATAAAACCTTATAAATCCCCACTATTCCACAATATTGACAATAACTACTGGCATTGGTAATCCAGAAATCATTCATATCTTATACTGAACCTAAATATAAAATCAGTAGAGATTTTCTTCTTAAATGTTTTATTGAGCTAATATTGCTCACATTTCCTCAGCCTACAGAACCTAGACAAATGATAAAAGTGGCCCTAGTCTGCTGCATGCAAGCCAGACAAAAATTACAAACTGACTATGCATTTCTAAAGTGTGGACAATCAATACCATATAAAATTAATACATATATATACAAGTAATGCAAGTGTATAAAAGTAATATACTACATTAACAAGAAAAATTAATTTCATATTCAAATCAGTGCTTTTATAATTCTCCCTCTCTTCTTATTCCCACATAGGAAGCCAAAATTAGGTGTACATAGCAAAGTTTAATATTCCTGTGTAAACAAACCAGGACTTATTTTACACAGAAGAGTAACTATTATAAGACTAAACACAAATTCCTAATGAACTAAATTTTAGATTTAAAAGTGTTATGTAATTTAGTCACAGAAAAAAAATCTGTGGGGATTTTCAGGGAATTTTCAGGGAATAAATCTTCAGGGAATTACCTTAAAGGCTATTTATTCATAATACTCAAACTACTATCATCAAAATGTGTTAAGGCAGGCCCAAGCTAAATTATACTAAAAACTACTAATGAATAGAGAAGTAATTCTAAAACCATATTTTGAGTACTTTATCAAAAGAGCAAAAGTATTAAGACCAATTTTACTGTCTAAAGAATATGTCATCAGAAACATTAAGTTGGACTTCCTGCCAAGATGGAGACGTAGGTAGACACACTGTACCTCCTTGCACAACCAAAATAAGGGCAAAAAAAATTTAGAAACAAAAAACAACCACAACTGACAGAAAACTGAACTGTACGGAAGTCCGACAACCAAAGAGTTAAAACAGACATTCATCCAGACCAGTAGGAGGGGCAGAGTCAGGCGGCAGGGAGAAGGGTCGCAGAAAAAAAAAAAAACAGTGGCTGGTGACCCTGGGTGTGGGGTGGCAGTGGGCAGACCCAGTGATACGCACAAAGCAGCTGCCTGACCTGGTGGTCACACATTCGCGTGCAAATAAACCAGGCAAAGCTGGGGAGCAAGACAGACCGAGGAACCCAGGGCTCCATCGCGGGGAAATAAAGCCTCAAAACACCAACGGGAAA
>PVKM010011959.1:0-32434 GCA_004027735.1 Carollia perspicillata | reverse complement strand
AAGTCAAGTATAATGATGGGCAGAGACTAATGGCTGAAACTATGGTTAATAATTCTTACCCCTGGGCTTTAAATGTAACATAAAAGCAATTTAGCGGAAATCAACATAGCAATAGGTTCTATCTGGGTTAAAAAGGAAAACAAAAAGACAGATGAAATAGAAAACTGAGGCGGAAGAGAACTGGTGCACTCTGAACTTGACTTAACCCCAGGTTCAAGTCCACGTGTCTACAAGAGAGGGTCTCGGAGAGCCGAGAATACAGAGTTGCATTTCTTCCCTAATCACTTAGGCAGGATTTTCAAGGCAGAAGCTATTTTACTCACCAATTTGAATCAAAATATTGGCACTTACTTCTTTGGAAATCTCCCTTATCTTCTCATAGCTGCATAGTTAGAAAATAACTGTTCCAATCAGTGGAGCCATTAGAAGAATTTTATGAAACTCTTCATCCTCGAAGAACTTACCTTCTCACTAAATAATCTGGACTTCTTTTAAATATTTAAAGCAAGATGAGTATTGTTGTTTACCAGAAAAATGTAAAGTGATTCAAGTCAAGATGTTTAATGCATAATGGGTATGAAATAATACAAGATGTTTAATGCATTGTGGGTACATGGAAGCTACCATAGGTGAGTACACATGGATTCCTTTTTTCTTGGTCATGATGATTTTAACTGAATATTTTCTACTATAAGAAAATGAACAAGGCAGCCCACAGGCTAATAGCTTAAAAGAAATAAGGGAAATGGACGTATGAGAATCGTCAGAGGCTCTAATGAAAACGTTAGTATAGTTGCCATAGTTCATTTGCTTATTGTTTTATAAAAATGTATTATAGGATTAACTCTGGGTATATTATTTACAGAGATATTTCTTTTTACGAAGCAAACACAATCAGAAATCCACAGATATCCCAATACTACATGTAATGTCACAATGTTAGGGCAAATGTTATTTTATTTCCAAATTGGCATGATGCTCCGATTTCCACCCCACCAGCATTGCTGGGAATTGCTCCATTCTTCTGTCTCCTCATGGTCCCAGCAGCACAGTCATACCCTTATGGTACACTCCTGTTAGTTTAAAAGTTACCAGGGAACATCAAAAGGAATTATGTGTTGGCAGCTGTGCTGGACACAATGGGAGGTCCAGTCAGAGAAAGAGTCCCTGCTGTCATGGAGTTGATAAATCAAGGTAAAGAGACAAGGCTAAAAACTGATTGAGAGAACACAGGCTGAAACTTAGAAAAAAACTGGGTTGTTCTAACTCAGAGTTCCTTCATCAGTTACTCAGATTTTATGGCTTTACTTTTTTTTTTTTAATTTATAAAATGATTGGCTTAAATATTACAGTTTATTTTAAAGATTTTATTTATCTTTAGAAAGAGGGAAGGGAGAGAGAAAGAGAGGGAGAGAAACTGATGTGGGAGAGCAACATCGATCAGTTGCCTCTCTCACGCCCCCAACTGGGGACCTGGCCTGCAACCCAGGTGTGTGTCCTGACTGGGAATCAAATCAACAACGGTTAGGTCAAACCATACAGTTTTAAGGTGCTTTCTGACTCTACAATAAATGATGACATATTTTACCATAAAAATAATATTACCTTTGTATTAGTACAAAAATTTACAGAATAGTCCATACTGAAAGACAACATCTTACATTTTTAATTGATTATGTCATGAGTACTATGAGATAGTGTTCCAAACCAGGTGAAAAAGAACAAATAATGTTTTTCTCTGAGTTAAGTTTTAGTGGATTATATTTAATAAGGTAAAAGTTACTTGTCATGAAGATAACTTTAAAGAGGCTATTTTGCTATTTCTTTTATTTTTTACCTCAGATAATTTTAAACAACATTCAAATGTTATGTGCAAACTTCGGCTTAAGGTGTATATCTCTTTTCTTCCAAATGTCTACCAACATACTTGGAACTCATGAGTGCTTTTCACTGGCAAACTCCATGAAGGCTGCTTGGGAATCCTTAAAAGCAGCAAAAATGATTTGACTTTAATAACCTCCATTGAGGGAGAAGGGATGGGCCATACTGATAAATATTCAGTACTTCATTCATGGCACTAAGGATCCTTATTTCCCCATCTCCCCTATTACATAATAGAAACAATAAAATTGCAAGCAAGCACACTTATTGCACCAATGTTCTCATAGGTATTTCAATAATGATGGCATGCTGGAAAGGAATTGAAAGTCTTATTATACCTAGTTTTGCAAACAATAGCAAAAATTTACTAATTCTACCATTTTTCAAGGAACACGATTGATTGTAACATGGCAAATATTTTTAAAAATTAATTTGCTAAGGGGATTATTTTATATACAGATCAGTCTTAATATTCTATACATTAGCTAAGGTAATTAAGGCTTAGTCATGTCATGTAGTATGTCTAAATAGATAAATTGGCATCAAATGGAGATTTATAACAATCTAGTTTTTCCTGTAAAATTAACAGCTAAGAGTAAGATTTTTGTATATGAATAAGAGAAAATAAAATGAGAAAAGATATCTATCTAGGCTTTTATAAAGTGTATAAACATTTTAAATATATACATGTAGAAAGGTGGAATAACCCACTTAAAAATTCTCTTTTTTGAATAAAAACTGAAAGCAAACTTCATATATTTAGAAAATTCAAAGAGCTCTTTGTTACTTTATAGCTGAAAGGGGGTTAAGAAGGATCCAAAAACTTAGTTAAGTTGAATATATGTAAATTATGATACCTGTGGATTTAATTCCAGTGCTCATCCAGCCCAACTCAACAAGCCACAAGTTGCTGGGGAGACCTAGCACCTACCCTCTCCCAGGACACTTTCCTGGCTGCTGCTTCTCCTCTTCAGAATAGTAGTGTCAGCCCTAGCAGAGTAGCTCAGTTAGTCAGAGGATTGTCCTGTTACACGAAGTGTGATGGGTTCGATCCCTGGTCAGGCAACATACAAGAATCAACCACAGAATGCATAAATAAGTGAAACAACAAGTCAATGACTCACTCTCTCTCTCTCTATTACCCCCTTCTCTCTCTCCCCTGCACACTGCCCCTTCTCTCTCTAAAAAAAATCAATAAAGAATAGTAGCATCATTTAAATAAGAGGACTTTGCCACTATTTTATGAAAATTGTAATGAGTATTTCATATAATTGAACTTTTGAAGTCTAATTGCTAACAAATGCTTTTACTTAAATCAGATAGCATAATTACATTACCTTACCTCCAATGATAAGATGAAGACACCATGTGTGAATATATTATTTTAAGTGTAAAAATGCAAGCTTTACAAGAAGATAAAAGAAAACATGAAGGAGAGATTAAGTACTAAGTGTCTATCACTGGGTTTCTGGGTGTTTGTCATAAATTTGCAGTAAAGATTATGCATATAATTAATCAAGCATAAAAATTAGAATCAGCTAAAAATAAGTTTGTAGGATATGTCTGTCAAATGACAGAGCAATTTTTAATGCCTAAATTTTGAGCAATAACAAAAGACTTCACGATAATTGGGAAATAAGATAGTTGAATCTGAATGATTTAGTTATCTAATTCACTAAACTACAAATATAAAATGTGAGATAACATCTTAGTATTAGGCATTGAATTAAAATTTTTAACATGAAAGACCAATGTTCCACTTAAATACATTTTTCTTGGCTGAGAAAATGCTTTGGATAAAGAAGTGAAATATATTTGGAGGTGTTTGTTTATGAAAGTAGTAGGACAGTTATGGGAATGGTTTATCATAATCATAGGAAGCTTTAATAAAGTTGTCAAGTTCTCCACTTCATTGTAACAACTTCAAGAGTGTATCTTGAAGTTGAAACAGAGTATATCTGTTTCAAAGCTTCATCAGAAGCCTTTAAATTCTAATACAAAGAAGAATGGGTAGTTTAAGAAACAAATATTCCAAAGAAGATGAGAGAATGTTTCTAAATGCTACTTTCGTGTTCACTCTCTTCTCCCCGAGGATAGGCTCTTTGCTTATTTCAAAGTTATGTCTTAGTGGTCATACTAACTCAGCTGGAAACTGATTAATATTTTGTTATGCCCCTTCATCCTTGAAGTTTTATTTTTAATTTTCTAGTCTCCTTCTATTTGTAACAATTGCCAGGGAGAAGGTGCACATGGCTCTTTCTCAGACAACCACTTTGATAAATGCTGTAGTAATTATTACCTGTGGCACAAGAATATGACCTAGACATTCCACGGACATGTGGTCTCTATTTAGAAAGAGGTCTGCACTTCATCTATGGGAATACAAAGTAATATTAATAAATTAGTGTGTGATGAATAAAAACCAACATTTACCTGAGGTGGATTCAATTCTTTCTATATAGACCATTTTGACTCAGTGCAGAATTAAAGGAAGACTAGAATGATTGCTCTAATAAACCATTTTATGAAAGCACATTATAAAATATAATGAAGATAGTTAACATTTCATTTCATATATCTTTATTTTTTTACTATATGTACTTGTGAAAGCTACTCAGATTTCTCCAGTTAAAGATCTTTATGTCAGTAACTTACATTATGTGGTTAGCCACATTCTAAATTACTGTCGACTGATATAATAAGTTGTTAGTTATATTCATATTTTAGCCACAAAGTTTGGTTATATTTCTAATTTTACACATTTTTATTTTTGTTCTTCATACATATAATTTCATCTGATGTTTAATGTATTTGTTCCAATGCATCAATTTTAGGTAATGAAATCATTACATATGGAAATATGTTTAGAAAAACACTTTAATAAATAATGAAGGGTGGCTTTGGTAGCAATTAATTAAATGTAATTATCAGGGGCTTTTCTATTAAGTGGTCATTTTTCTAAGACAATTGTCATGGTAGAAGAACTTTAAGAATTTCATGGTGCGAAAGCCATGAGGTACTTTAACAAATCTTGCCTTATGTGGATGGCCTTGTGTGTGTTCGTGAGTGCCTTTCTTTTTAATACACGCCCTAGCAAAAACCTGTTACACAGGCTACGATGGCTACAGGCTGCTTAAATAGCATAGTGCTTTCAAGGATGCTATCTTCTACATACTCTAAATAAAATACTAATATAGCAATAGAAGTAATAAAAGCATTAAAAACTGCAGACTTTTCAAATTTGAAAAAGTCTGAGAGATTTAATTAAGTGAATAATATCATAGAAACCAGAAAGTGACAATATCCTCAAAGGAAAGTACAAGGACAGAAGGAAAAAAGTCAGTAAAAATTTAACGTTAACATCTGGAAATGTGGAAATTAGGGGAATGTTTTCAAGGTAAATAATTATGGGTAGAAATGAATATCAGGGAAAATTTCATAAACAGATACTAAAGAACTGAGGTAGAATCAAAATGTTCTCAAAATTTCCGAGAATAGTATTTTTGGAAGAAGGTTGTTCTATGAATCCCTTGGCTAATCAAGTGCGAGGGGCCCTAACAGAAGTAAATACTCAGTAGGAAAGCCTGTGATAAGCAGTGAGCCGTAAATCAGTAGGAAGGAGCTGCAATAGAAAATGCTTGTGCGGAGGGAGGGAGAGTTACATAGTCTGCTCAAAAATAGTTTTATTTATGTCGTAACATTTGATCAGAGATATGGAGGAAGTGTTTCTTGCGTCACATCTAGGAAAAAGTGCCAGTCAAAGGAAACTGAATGTAAAAGTCCTAAGGTACGCACATGCTTGGCATGATTGAGGGTTTGTAACCAGAGCAGAGTGACTGGAATGGAATGAAAAGCAGGGATCATAAGATAAGAGGTCAACAAGTGAAAAGATGGCGGGCGTTTGAAGACCCGCAGAAGAACTTCCAGGGCGTCGCAGTGCAGTGTGGGGAAAGGAAAGCTGAACTTTTGAGTACGAGGGAGGAAGCCGTGGGATAGATCCAAGGAGATTCATGCGATTTGATTCCACTTTCAAAGGATTATCTGGCTGCTGAATTGAGAGTACGCATCAGAGGGACCAGGGCAAAACCAGAGAGAATACTTTGGAGGATGGTACAATAGTCTAGATAACATACAATGGCAGTTTAGATTAGGATGCCAGCAATAAAGGTAGTAAGAAGTGAATGGATGCAGGATGTATTTTATTGAAAGTAGGATCAACAGGATTTACTGATCATTGCCTAATGCATTTGGGATGAAGAACGTAAAAGAAGAGAAGAACATCGGATAAGGTCTAAACACAGGGTTCTGAGAAACTTAAAGAATAGCATTATTCTTTACTGGAGCAGCTGAATAGAGAAGTTAATTTATATCTTTTGAATGTGTTAAGTGTGAACATTGGTTAGATAGAAGGGGGAACACATCAAATATGATCTTGGGTGCGTGTGACCTGGCTTTGCAAATTAATGAAATGTTTCCCTATGAGTGATATTTCAAGCATGCCATTACTTGGGATAAAATGCATACATACACACAGGCAAAAAAAGGAAGTTTATTTCCATTCTATTTCTATTCAATCTGTCATCAATTGATACACCAGAGTGTGTTTTGCTATAATGTAAAACAAGATAATAATTTTCTTACCTCTTCAAATTTGTGTGTGCCATATGTGCACATGTGTGCATGCATGTGAGTGTGTACGTGATTCTGCACAAGATAAAAGCTTTTCTTAAATGTGTTGAGGCAGCTGCATTCTGTTCAGAGTGCTTCCTTTATCATGAATACAGAAGTAGCATTTAACTTATCATTGTACTCAAGGGCTTATTTTACAAGCAATAGAAAAGCAGCCGGGAAAATTATTTTGGTACTTTTAGCATAGCTAGGTAATTAAAATTTTCTGGATTAGAGATGTTTGAGTGTTTTCTATGTTGCTGATGATGGTTCTTACTAATGATATTAGTGCGGTAATTTTCCAATTTCAAATGTTAAGTATTTTTGTGCAGTTAAGTGATTTTGTTGAGTCATATAGATAAATTAAGTATGAAATTGAAGCCATGAACATTTATAGGAAATTTCGCTCTTGTATTTCCAGCTGCTGAACACTTTTATAGTAATTCCCCCGCTTTCTTTTTTTTTTTTTTTTTTTTTTTTTTTTGTAAAAGTGATGCTTGGGAAAGTGTAAGGAGCACCAAGTGGTAACTTTCTCCTGTTACCATAGAAACATAAAAAGAAATTATACGAGAGAGAGTAAAGATAGCATGGTAATAAGTGAGAAACACAGCTGGATTGTAGACATTGATGTCATGCCTGAAAGTCGCACTGAGATCTCCATTATCTCCTTCTGCTCAGGGAGTCCTTCCTTCAAGGCCTCCATAGGAACACATGCGCCAAACACTGCATCCTCTTCCGATGACTTGCAGAAGTGAACATTTCACATTTTCACCTACAGTCATTTCTTCAGATATATAATGAATGCATATATGCAGATTATTAAATTTTATTAGTATATGTTAACTTGAATTTTTACAACATTCTTTAATATAGCCTAGAAATATCAGTCTAGGTAATCCTCATTTTTACAAGCACTTTTGCATTTTTGAATATATACATAGAAGTTAAGTTTATGTTTTCATTTTGCACTTTTCCTTTGAGTCTTTTAGATTCGTAAATGATTAAATGGAATAGTGATTTTTAGTTTCTTTCCAATTGAATTATATCAGTAATACATAACAATATTTTTAGCCAGGGTTTATTTAAGTTTTTGTCTGTATGTATTAATAGGAGGAAGGAATAATAGCAAAATATTAAGTGGCAGTTTTAACTTCTCTTGGGATTATGGAAGTTGCCAAATTTCTTCACATATTCACAAAAACCAACCAACTCCACACCCATTAGAAAAAACCTCTCATACAAATCAAAACAGAAACCAAGTAAAATCAAACCACCTATAGCCTGTACTCCATTTTGTCAACAGGTGGAGAACACTGCAAACTTTTAAAGAGAATAATGATGATATTAATAGAAGTAAAACATTAACAATAAGAACAAATATTTATGGAGTAGTTACTGTCTGTACTGCAAAGTACTGGTGCTTCACATGCATTATATTATTTAATATTCTTAACAATACTTTGGGTTAGATATTATATTACCTCCTCTCCCAAAGACAACATTGATGTAAAGGAACTTTTCCAAGGCCATATGGCTTGGCAAAGAATATATACCTGAATAGCTAGGCCCTCCTGAGCAGGCTCTCTGTATCCATTTCTCTTTTGTTTATATATGTGATTGGACAGGCTGCAAACTTCCTGGCCCTGCATGCAAGAGTGGAGTATAATGGGAAATAGTCTAGAAAAAGATTCTGTGAGACTTCCTGGGCTCTGTCTCTGTGTGTAGCCTCAGGAAGGGGAATTCTGCCTTTGACTTTGCTTCTTCAGTGACTACTAAGAACAGAGAAATGATAGGTAATAACACTCAGGGAGTTTCAAGAAGAATGGATACATTGCTATCCATTTTGTCATTTGCCCACCAAACATTCTTTGAACACCAACTCTGTTTCTTAAATAGAGCTAAGCACTGAGGTGATGGGTTTATTAGGTTGAATCAGGTGGCATTGTCTTTTTTAGGAGTCAAAGTGGTTGAGTATTGACAAAGTTATACAATTTTACATGATAGAAATCATAATTCCTTTTGCCAAGGATGTCATAATCTAGTGTAAAATTTGGAAAAAAACAAGTATAAAATATAGTGTGGTAAATGTACTTATTAAAGGCCCTTAGGATTATTTTAGTTTCATATAAAATACATTATAAAATGTAAGCTTCAATGTCTCAATGGGACTTGTGATTATGATATAAAGCTTGGATATTTTGAATACACATCTCAAATAAATGCCTGATTTTTCATAATGGTGCAGTAATAGAAAACAAGAATAAAAACCTTGAGTATCTTTACAAAATCTACGGTTTTTGAAAAAAAACTATACTAATTTTTAATAAGAACTCCTCTTAATTAAAAGTTGGAATTATATTACAATGTATAAATCTATCTATTTAACATGTAACAACTTACACAATGTCATGTGTCAAATATATTTCACAACATAGATATATAAATTAATACATAAATAAATCTGTATAATTTTTATTTATATCAAAAGAGAAACATGAGGTAAAGTTCATACATAATACATTGCATAGAGAGGTATTGGGCCATTGGGAGTTTAGGAGGCAAACATGAACATAAAGACATCCTTCACCGATAATGTGCACTTGACCCTTGCACAACACAGGGGTCTGAACTTCAAGAATCCAGATGTATGTGGATTTTTTCCGGTTGACTCCTGCAGCTTAGCTGACCCGTGCTCTTCAGTTGACCCACGCTCTAGTTGACATGCAGAATTCAAACCCTTCTTTTCAACAGTTCGTGGATGCAGATGGAGGTCCAACTTAAGTTATACACAGATTTTTGCCTACGCAGGTGGTTAGCACTCCAAACCCTGCATCATTCAAGGCTCGACTGCACTTTTTCTACTGTGTTTATGTCTTCTATTTCTTCATTATCTGCACTGTTTCTTCTTTTTAGCAAATGAACTAATAGGGATTTATGTCTGCTCAGAAAGGAGCAGACACACATAGAATTGATGTGACAAAACAACTGCTATTCCTCTTTGCATATAATAATTCTTAGCCCAGAAGTATAACATAGAGTGAAAGGAAGAACATAATAAATGAGAGTTGGACATGAGGAAGTAAATATAAATACAAAACCGGAATCAGGGAAATTATGTTCCTCGCTGGCATTTGGTGTCCTCAAATATACTGCATTAAAGCTTGTTAATATTATGATAGCAAAACAATTTTCTCCCTTCTTTCTTTTTAATATGCATTTCACAAGCTGTCTTCATTCCCCAGAAGAGCTGCCTCATGGATTATTTGCACCCCTTCTCCTTTTTGATAAAGGAAGCAATTTTACAGATGAGTAAAGAAACTTTTCATCATATAAACTTCTGCTTTTGAACGTATTCCCACTTCAAATTAATTACTTCATTCCATCGGAGAATAGACTCCATAAACAGAAGTTAGGGAGGAATAACTTATACAAGAAAATTTGAAGCAAAATTGTACATTTGAGGTCTGTCTAGAAAAAACATCCAGCCATTGTTAATATAACGAGAATGGTTTGTGTGACATCCATGTAACCTGGCAGCCAAGGAGAGTGGACTGGAATGTGTATGCATGAATAAGGACAACCTCACTGTACTAGTCAGTGGGGGTGGTAGACACCATTGAGTGCGCACATAAACTGTGTGTCCATCACGTTCAAAATGACTGAAAGTAGAGCAATGAATATGCATCCAATCTTGTATTAAACTTGAACATTTCTCCACAGAAACTGTTTGGATGATTCAGAAGATTGCAGTTATGAGTAACTGGTGATTGGCAGCTTCATCGTGACAATGCACCTGCTCATGCATCATACCCTGTAAAGAGTTTTTTGGTGAAACATCAAATCACCCAGGTGATTCAGCCCCACTACAGCCCAGATTTGGCACGCTGCCACTTTTGGCTTTTCCAAAAACTAAAATCAACTTTAAAGGGAAGAGATTTTGTACTACAGATGAGATTTAGGAAGATATGATGGGGCAGGCAGATGGCAACTGGGAGAATGTGTGAGGTCCCAAGGTGCCTACTTTGAAGGGGACTGAGTCATCGTTGTCCTATATACAGTGTTTCTTGTATCTTGTATTTTTCAATAAATTCCGCTGCTTTTCATATTACATGTCTGAATACCTTCTGGACAGACCTCATAAATGAAAACTTTATTTTTTTAAAATTCATTATTTGCTTGAAGACAAAACAATTTCCTGCCTTTGGAAGTGGAATTATAAGGATATATATTTTTTCCTCCTATAAAACATTAAACCAAAATGGATTTCCTATAACAACTTTATTAATGATGTTTGCAATGAGAACAGTGACTATTAGAGTTTATAAATACTGATTTCTAACTACTACCTCCAATTAAGTATGCATACACTAACTTACTTTCAATAAAATATTCTGATATTAACATCAAATGTAATTAATATTCAAAAATGAATGCATCATAGTTGCAAGACTAAATTCTATCATTAGTGAAATTTAAAAACGAGCACCTCACCACAATTGATTTTGCATTAATGATATTTGAGAACATCATAACACACAACTCAATAAGCAAGTACTAAGATTCATATGGTTCACATTAACAAGATCAATTCACAGCTATTTCTTTTTTGCAAGTTGTTTACTTGTTGTAGAATGAATTATCATACTTAGGAAGCAATATGGGTTCTAAACTCCTTGTAATTGTGTGCTACATACAAGTATAATTACTGTAATTAATTTATTTGTGCCACTAGCACTTGAGAATCTTTTATGCATAAACAAAATATGCGTCGACAATGACACCAGTACTGCAATGGTCATGGTCCAATAGAGGGTAGAAGAAATAAGCCCCAATAAACTCAAGGCCAAGGTAAAGAGAGAGAAATGCTACAGAGTTATTTAGAGCAAAGAAAACCATGGAAATTTTTGTGGGAGAGTTTATTGTTTTTCTGAAATGCGCTTTGAAGAAATAGGATATGACATGGAGGAAAGGCAATGTGAGAAGAGAAAGTAATCATCAAGGATACATGAAAGTATCATAAATGTTGGACATGAGAGGGAGAAAATTCTGAAAAAAATACCTGGAAACTAGATTTTCAGGAATGTTTAGAGCTATTCTAAAATAAGGGGGAGTATATATTTCAATTAAATATAGATAAGATGATATTTTTAGAAGAAAATATTTTATATCCTGCATTGTAACTTATTTTTACATCACAGTACCTTTCCATATTAATTAATATTCTTGAAAAATGTCATTTTTAAAGAGAACATACTAACTCATTTGGATAGATGACATTTAGTCATTCACATATAGGAAAAAACTAAGTTGCTTTCAGATTTTACTATTATAAAAATATTTTGATGGAAATCCTTTTATTTTTGATAGCCTTTTGAAAATCTCTCTCTCTTTTTTTTTTTTTTTTTGGCTTGACAAAGCAAAATCACTATGTCAGAAGAAGTCAAGTTACTGGGCCTTATGAAAATAATATTTCTTTTAGCAAACTGCAAGTCTGCCTTCTTATAGCAATATTTTCAATCTGACGGAGTTGTACGTTCTGTGATTCATACACTCAGTATTTGTCTATTTGACATCTATTCATCACAAGGCCACTTATGTTAACTATGTTTTTTAATTTTCTGTATTCTTGTTGATCTGGCATTAGGGGCCTGATGGACCCCTCCTCGACTTAGGTAATCCCCAAAGATAATAACAACTCACCTATGAACAAGCCTTCCATATGTAAACCACCAATCCTTAGTTTGTAGCCCCAGCCATCTTCTTATGTCTCACACAACAAACCAATATAACCACTCCCTAAATCATTCCAGAGCCGAGTACCATTGCAGTCTACTAGAGAACACCCCCATACCTCAAAACCTGCAGGAATTATTCAGACTAGCCAAGTCCAGGCCATACACTCTGCCCTGTCCTCATTTCCATGGGTACTGCAATACAACTTTGGCCTGGGCTTCCCCCTTGCTCCTGCTTCTGCATCCTGACCAAGCCAAATGCATCACCATGTGGTTCTGCCTGCTGTAGCTTTCCCTCTTTCCTTAAAAAATGTAAGTAATGACAGATCTTTCCCCAAAGGCATTGGCCCTTCCATGGTGTCATGACTCAGTCACTTCCACAAATAAAATACCAAAGGTACAAATTTAGGACATCCTGCAAATTGTTTCCTGGAATGAAGTGAAGACACCTAATGTTAAATGATAATGTGCAGAATTCTACAGGACTGTGGAAGACGAGATTATCTGAGGCTCAATGGTGAATCTTAGTTAGAATTAGCCTGTGGTTGACGAGATTTGAATATGTTAGTCAAAATATTTAGAATACATTGTTGTGATCTATGGTATACTATACGTCATGCTATGAGAAACATTTTCAAACTGTTATTTAAACCTAGCCTTCACTCCTTCCCACCTACTGCCCCAACCTCCCCCAGCCTCCCCAACTGTCCTTTGAACTGGTGGCCAGCCTGGCTTGCCAGCAAGGGCAAAATCAAGTAGCAGTGTGAGGCTCTACTGGGACTGTCAAAAAGGGAGATAGAAATGAGGATGTCAGTAACTTTTTTTCTCTTCCTTAGAATAATGTAATTGAGGGCTCTTCACCTGGAAGATGGACAATACAATTATAAGAGACAATACTGCATGGGATAATCTCCGAGTTTGTACATTGCAACCTGGTACAGCAGTCTACTTCAGAGCTGTCAAAGATGCCTTTTTGAAGGAAACATGGAAAGTCAGTAACAAATGATTTGTGAGACCCATAATTCAAGGGTATTGCCTTGCTCTTCCTTGGGTCCTACAGTAATGACAAGACATGTAAACATAGTTTCCTCAGTATGGAAATAAGTATTATATTTAACATTTTATTCTTCTTTACCTATGCCTTGATGCATTTCCTCTCAAATTTCCTCTTTAATCCTCTATAGTGCTCTTGCAGATATTAATGTTTTGATCATTGAAATGTGCACTAGTTTCTTTTATTACGTATATGACTTAAACCTATGTAGTACAGAAGCATTCAAAATTTTCTCGTGTGGTAGTTTTGGTGATCTTGAAAATGAAGATTCTTTATTACTCTGCTACTAAAGATAAGAAATTACATCACTCTGTATCACTTTTGAATATAAATGCCAAAACGGGCAATCTGAACAATGAAGTGAAAAACCGGGTGGGTGATTAATAATTAAATAAATAAAAGTAATAGAATCAGATATTGATTAATGTTATTACCGCAAGTGTGACATTTAGGTGATTAAATGGAGTTGTCAGAGCTCAAATTAAATTAAGGCCAAAGCAACCGTTTTCTGTAGGTGATGTTTCAGTGTCAACTAGAGCTGAATGTCTGGTGCGACACGCTTCAGGCGATCTTTCGGGAAGGGCTGTAGTAACAGGGCAGCTCTGTCCAGCCGTGACCCCCTTAGGAGAGTCAGGTGTCAGGATGATATGCATGCAAAGAGGAGGTCAGACTATTCTCCCGTCCAAGTTTACCAGTACTAGAATAGGCTATGCTAAAACTTCTGGGCAAAAGCTGTAAAATGAATAAGGGGCATCTTAGGAGAATGTAATTTACAGTCACTTTCCTTAAGAGACCGATCCCAAATCATTTCATGTGAGAGCCACAAAACATGTAAAGAACTATCTAATTCTACAGAGTAGCTGTTAAATGACCTCAATGAAAAGAAAACGCTTATCATCTCTGCCAATATGCTCCAGGGAAAACGTTATCCGTGCCCCACCGGACGTGTGAATGTAAATCCTCGCACAATGTCCCTAAAAGGATTCACTCCTTTAAACAGAAGCAAAAATAACCAAACAAAAATTGCTCAGTGGTAGAAAATAAAGAACAAGTATTGACCAAAGTCCCAAGGAAAGGAAGCAAACAAACACACAACAAACCTAAATCATTTTTTTAAGACCACAGCCAGGCATTCAAATTTGCTTAGCCCAGCCACTTGAGACTTAATTCTTTCTGTCACTCCATTTTTCTCATTTATTCTGCCTGCCTTTGGGCTGTTACTCTCACGTGTTTTCCAAAAAGTAAAAAGAAATATAATATTTCTCTTCCCATACATAAAGGCAGATGTACATGTACATGTGTATTTATTTCTAACTGCTATTTTCTAAAATTCTGCCTTTCCCTCATTTGTGTACATAATGCAGACATACTCTTTGGTCAGGACACATTTTTTTAAATTTTAGTTTTCCTCCAGCACCTGCACACAGATCTCTACCGATAACCACCTTCTATTCAGCTCACGGTGATGTATAAAATGCTGCAGCATTGCCCCACAATGCACGCTTTAGCTGTAATAGCTCCTCTCCACAATTCATTGCACGTGCCTGCAGTCAGCTTTCAAGCTATCAGGTTCTAGCTTATGATCGTCAGCAATTGTCATTCTGGAAATGGACCTGTAATATCGCCACTGATCCTGATGGTGCCAAAAATTCCCTCCATGTGTGTGAGATTATCGAACTAAACAGATGTCTTCCCTCTAGTCTACTGCTTCTTTGTGTTACAACAGTGTTTGTCTTAAAACTTGTTTCTTTTTATCGACCATCTCCATGGTTATACGGGTAGTATTTACTTTGCTGGTGTTGGTAATTCAAGTTAGTTGCTTTTGAAAGTTTTTCAAAACAGCAACTTCCATGTGTATTTAAATGGGATCTCATCCTGCCTAAAGTTCTTAGAATGCTCCTCAATGAGAGAGCTTCCTGAATGCACTGGTGAAAAGTTCAGACACGTAAGTGGTACTTTGTATTATAGGATTTTGTGCTTTTAATGCCTGTGGGGCAAAATCTACCCCAATTTCTCTTGAATGAAAGCACCTGAAAGGCTGAAATTGCTCAGGGATCAGTTTCTGCATGCTAGAAGGGTTTTGGAGGTTTTCAATGCTAAGAAAGGCCTAAAACTTGTTCTGAATTTTTATATCTTCTTTTCAGATAATTTCTTCTCTATACCCTCAGTGATTTTTATTGCACAGATCTGTTTGTATGCCTTTTAAAGGTATGCAGCTGTATTAATTCCAAGAGCAGGAATTTGTAAAGCTTTGCATTTATATGGAGTAGCTACTTGTTCATATGCATTTTCTAGTGACGATTCTTCTCCAAATAACAAGAATTAATGGTTACTAGGTTTTTCATCTGTAAAACAGACTATAGCTTAACAGCAAATAAATACAAACAAAATTAATGAACTTTTGCATCACAACCAAGATGCCTTGATACACACACACACAAACATATACATACAATGCACACATACACACACATTAGGCTGAGCAATGGCCCCCAAATGCCCATGCACTAATCCCCACAACCTATAAATGTACATTAACTTACATGGCAAAAGGACTTTGCAGATATAACTAACTTAGGATCTTAATTATCCTGGATGGGTGGACTATCTGAATGGGCCCATGGTAATCACAAGGGTCCTTATAAGGAGATGCAGGAGTGTGTGACAATGACAGCAGAGTCAGATCGAGTTTAAAGATGCCATGCTGCTGGCTTTGAATATGGAAGAGGGAGCCATAAGCCAAGGAATATAGGCAATCTCTAGAAGCAACAGAATGCAAGGAAACTGATTCTTTCCTAAAACTCTGAGGGGTAACCAGCCCCTGAAGATGCATTTTAGATTTCTGTCCTCAAAAACTACAAGCTAAACAACCAAGAATAACAAAAACACATAGAGATGAACAACAGTATGGTAATTACCAGAGGGAAGGTGGTGAAGGGAAGTAAAGAATAAAGGGGGTCCAATACGTGGTGATAGAAGAAGATTCGACTTTGGGTGGTGGGCACACAACACAGTACATATTTCATTCATCATAGAATTGTACACTTGCAACCTATGTAATTTTATTAATGAATATCACCTCAATAAGTTTATGTTTAAAAAGGAATTGTAAGGCAATACATTTGTATTGTTTTAAGCCACTAAATTTATAGTAATCTGTTATAGAGACAATAGCTACATATATGTAGATGAATATATGTATGTATGTATGCATATGTTGTGTGTTTATTTATCTACAGAGTAAGGATTTGAAAACACAGAAGTTCAAACAGTCTTTGCATGACTAGCCTCCCTGTCTCCCTGTCATTTGGGCTACCTGGGTGGCCCGAGCACTCTCAAGCATGAGACTTGGTTTACGGGAGTGAAGACTGGTGGTAATGTACTGCACTAGTAGAATTTAGTGATACCACTATCTGAATGTTACTAAAACAAGCTTTCAATTAGTCAAAAATATATGCTTCTTTCCCTCAAGTACAGAGTCCAACAAAGATGATTAGGAACATAAGTAAATATTACCCACAAATAAGAGAGAGCCAAGAGATAACAGAAATAGACCATTTTGCCTTTGCAAGTCATTTTGACATTGACTCACAATGATTATTTAGTGAAAAGTGAAAGATTGTTTCAATCTTCCACATGGCTTTTACTCCCTCCCCCAAACCCTAAGTTTTTTATTCATTGACTATTTCATTATATTAAACTTTTAATCTGTTTTCTTCAATATATATGGTATTTCTAAGTAAGTCATTTAAATAAGCTTATTTCTGAACTCAAGCATGAACAAAGATGACAGTCAGGTACCCTCAAACACAAGTGACCCTCTCGACTCAGTTAGAATTCTATACACAAACTTTTCCTCCAGAACTGGCACACATTTTTTCTGTACTATTCTGTTATTTGTACTTGAGAAGAGAAAATTTGATCTTTGGCATTACCCTTTGTTGGGAGTTCTGCTTTTCTTCCTAGGTTGATCTATGATATTGTACTTTTTAATCTTCCATTGACATTGAAAACTTCGAGAGAGTATTATATATTTTGAAGTGCAACGCAGACTATGTTTATGTACAGAATACTTTCCGTTAGGTATCATGGCATCTCCACATTGGCCAGTCTTAGCCCCAACACTGCATTTCTAAGGAGCTATTCCCTGGCCATATTGTTTAAAAAACTAAACTTTTCCCCTTCCACCAATTTTTACATGTTTATTTTTCTTTTTAACATTTATTATCTTCTAACATATAATTTACTAACATATCATGTCTGCCTTTACTAGGATTTAAGCACCATTGGGGTAGGAAGTTTGATCTGTTTCTTTCATAGGAATATTTTTAATGTCTAGGATATTTGTGAATGAACAAGTATATGCATGGATGATTTTTTTGAATTTGCTTTTATAATGGTCTTGTATTGCTTGAATACTATTGATCAGAGGACTTAAATATTTCTCCAGTCATGGAAGCTTTCTATCATTTCACTGTTTGTATTTTTGTTTTTGTTTTTGCATCTTGAGATTTCAGAGTGGCTCTTTTAACTGAAATATGTTTTTGCACAAAGTTGGTAAATTTTCTCTGTCTGTAAATAGTTCAGTATGAAGATTTGGAATACATGCTCAGGTTTTTGGATCTTTATTCCAATACTTCATTTCAATCAGAGATTGAAACAATGTTTACATTTACTAGGTTATACTTTATTAATCCAGATATCCCTAATCTGCAAATGATTGAAAATGAGTGAGAGCTGAAATCAGTGAGTGTCTGATTTTTAACGTCTTTGTTATTTGTCCATCATGGATCTCCCAAAGATAATACAATAATCCAACTATTTTTCTGGCTCAGTTTTCCTTGTTCAGAATGAGGGGTAGCTGTGCTCCAGTGCTATTCTTATGCAGCTGCTCAAGTCCAGCTATGAACCTGGAGTAAGTTCTCCATGGCTTCTCCACTCCTCGTAGTTTTGGGGTTCTGATGAGGTTCTTAAAGGTCATACAAAAAATGTATGTATGACCCAAACTTCCATATAACTTGTTTAATCATTTTCTTAAGAAGGCTCTTGATCTTTCAGACTATTTTTTTTTCTCAAGCATAGGTTTCTTGATTGAAATTTTAAAAAATAAAAAATGTCTCAAATTTTGTGGCAGGTGGTTTTCCAGCATTTTCTGTTTAGCATGGAAATTTTTCTTGTTTTTTTTAAACCCTAATCATTATTATAATAGACATTTTGTAGCTGCATGTGTTCCTGTCAGCGCTAGTGAGAAACAAATGAGAATTCCATTTCATCAAGCACACAAGTGTATGAAATAGTCTAGTTCAGCTTAACTGCTTTAAAAACACTTTCCCAGTCTGGAAAATTATGTCAAATCATGTCTACATAGGAGAGCCTTGAGAATAGTGAGTCTTTATGGAAATTTTGTAATAGAACTTGAAATCTGTTTGTATTGACTGTCCAAACCATGTTGATTTCTCTTTTACATGTTTTGTTTTGTTTTTTCAATCTGGTATACTTAACCACTTTCCCCACTTTATAAAATATTTTAATTTTCTCCCCAAATTTTTAAGATAGAGAACCTAATGATTTCATATTTACTTTTATCTGTAGACATAAGAACTTTCTATTTCTATACATTTTCTTAAATTTGTAAAATATGATTTTCTAAATTATGACCATGGCTAATATTTCCTTCTATTCCTATTACAGACTCAATCTTAACAATTTTTTCATCTTAAATAACATCAAAAGTTGAGTCAAATAGCTGAGCATAAGTCCTCATGCTATGTATATGATTTTTCACAGCCCACTTAATCTCTGACCTCCAGTTTTCTTATGTATAAAATATATAGGTTCAGCTTGATAACATCAAAGTTTCATTAAGTCACTAAAAACTCTATGACTTTCCCATCACCCATGAGTTATCTTCTTGTTAGATGGAATTGAGCCAAAAATTAAATTATTTTACACTGTGACTCATGGGTATATGCGTTTTTTTTAAATTAATATTGACAACATGAATACAAATAAGAAAGAAAAGAAAAAGAGTTTTAGTTGCATATGAATCTTTTATGAGCTTTACAAAAGGGAAGATTCATAAACATGGAGAAATAAAAAAATTCAAAAATGTATATGAACTCCAGAGAGCAATGGTAAGAAGAAAGAGCCTTAAACTGATGGGAGCTTGTAAATATTGCCAACAAAGACAGATACTTGCTTTGTGGTTGTATTTGATGCCTGGAAAAGGAATGTGGTCTTTTTATTGAGATGACTGACAAAACAAAGTTTTGGGGTCTTTTATCTTCATTTAGAAAAATAATCTTCAAGCAGGACAGTTAAATATTAAATGAGGTTGAGCTTCAACACATTCTACCACACATGTGCCCACACACACGCACACAAAACTAAAACAATTATAACAACCACCAGGTACAGCAATGACCTGTCACCAAGCCCCAGTGAACTTCCTATCTTGCAGCTGAGATAAAAACAAGATAAAACAAACAGGCATGCCAGCAAGCTAAAAAAAAAGAAAAAGAAAGGAAGAAAAGAAAAAGAAAACAACAAAAAACAACCTATGGTTTTAGTACAGAAATAAAATTGAAGCAATGAAAAAATACAATAAAACTACCACATGCTAACTCGGCCTTTAGACCACGCTCTGAAATCAATCCCTTTACTAGGATTGTATAGGCCCGAGGCTACCAGCTTGCTGGTTCAGTGGGAGGGCAGCCGTGTGATTGGTTTCATTCCACTCTCGAATCTTTTTTTCTCAAAATCATGTGCTGTGAAAAGGCTGCTATGCTAGAATTATCTGTCGGGTCAGCAAGCCCTTACTTGATGTGAATAAAAACCATTAAACTAAAAATCATATTTGCTCACTTTAAAAAACAAAGCAAACCGAGCTCTCATTTTCCAAAATTTCTGTTCTTTCCTTGCTGTTAATTTATATGAAAAGAGTAGATAAAAAAAGAATATCAAAATAGCATTTGGGGTGCCATAATTGGCATCCTTAAACTATATTTCTAGAGTGGAAAATTGCAGTGATGTAGTCACACTGCAACTTTAAGCGAAGTGTTTTGCCCAGCTCAAAACCTAGATTCAAAGTAATTGTCACATGCACACACTTTTATGCTTAATTTATTAGGTTTTGTTCTCAGTGACATATTTCTTTATTTTTTTAAAGATTTTTTAAAATACATTTTAGAGAAGGGAAAGGCAGGAGAGAAGGGAAGAAATATCATGGTGTGGTTTCCTCTCACACAACCCCCACTGGGGACCTGGCCCATAACCCGGCATGCCCTGTGACTAGGAATCCAAATGGCAACCCTTTTATTCACAAGCCCACACTCAGACCACTGAGCCACACCAGCCAGGGCTGTTCTCAGTGATGTATTTAAATAAACATTGGATTTCTCCACTTAGATGTTTCTCTGTTCATACAAAATATTCAACAGCATTACTGGTTGACAGAGACTGATTCCTTTCCTGCCATTCTCATTTGATATTAATAACATCCATCCATTGGTGGACCCTTGGAAAAATGCGGAGGTCATTATTTCTTCCTTTCCTTCTTTTCTTTTTCTTTTTTTCTTCCTCTTCCTCTTTCTTCCTTTTTCTTCTTTCTTTTCATTTTATTCCAATTTAGTTAAATTTATTGGGTAGTGTCCAGGGAAGCGAAATATTTTTATAAAATGTACAGAAACATGAGGAAGATTTCTTTATCAATTTCTGAACTTCATAATTTCTCTTAACTTTCTCTATTAAGATAAAAGCCCTTAAGACTAAAACCAATTTAAGGTATACAAATGGTTGTGTTATGTGTAGAATTAAAATTGAAAGCATGGTACCCCAGGTAACATCTTTCCAAATTTTTGAAATTTAGAAACCTGGTGGATAACTAAGCAAGCAAGCCTGTAGGTTTGGCTCATGCATTTTGCTACAGATATTGTGAAGGGTGGTCATGTTCTTTTCAAACTGCCTTTCAGAACTTAATCATGTGTCTCGTGGCTTTTGAAACTGACTAGATTGGGCAAATCTTTTGTTCTTTCAAACTTTTTCTTTAAAGAACTTAAAAGCTGGAGAAAGGGTCAGTCATGCCCTATAAATTGAGGGATTGGACTTGTGTGATCTAATCCCTCTGTGGCTAAACTCCTGTGCTGTTAACATTCCATAGCAGTGGCCAGTAGTAGAATTAACAGAAGAAAAATGGTGGGAAGATGGTAAATGCACTTGCATCGAGGAAAAGGAAACCCAGGAAATTTAAAAAGGCATCAAGTAAATATGTAATCTTTTTTATTATACTGAGGCCCTAATGGCCTTTTGTTTGGCTTTGTTCATTCCTATTTATATTACAATTAGATTATACATTCATTGAGAGAAATGCCTATAAATGATGTTGATGTTTCCTTTCTATACTACAATCACTTAGGATGGTTAATTATTTATTAAACAGTTGATTCAATAAGCTTTTACTCTGAAAGAAAGACCTTGAGACAAATTTCTTACAATACCATTAGCCCCTTTATTTTTTACAGAGAGAATATTTTCCTGGTGTTTTAACAAATTTTAACTGGAATGGCATATCTTTTTCTCCAAAATACATTTTAAAAAGTTGAACCCATAGTAGAGGTATTGTATGTATTCTTTCCTAATGGTTACTTTCAGTCCCATGTAGTCTAGTACTATAACTGTGATGAACATCACACCGATGCTCATTCAAAAGATGTAGAGTTTAGAAATGTATGAGTTAGAGAAAACAAAAATTGCCTGGTGTGGTAGACAGAATGGTCTTACCAAACTGTCCTTGTCTTAACCCGGGGAGCCTGTGAATATATTAGATAACATGGCAAAAGGGGCTTTGTCGATGTGATGTGAAATAGGGAGATTAGCCTGGATCCCTGGAGGCAGAAGAGATGGAGCAGTAGAAGACGGAGACATTCTAAGTGTCAGAAAGATAAGACCTGCCTTGTTGGCTCTGTGATATGAAGACCTATTTGCAAGGAGTAGAGAGGCCTCTAGAGATTGAGCGGTCCTTAATTGACAGCCAGCAAGAAAGTGGTTACTGTGGTTACTGCAATTTTACAGCTGTCTGGATTCAGCCAGCAACCTGAATGAGTCTGGAAGCAACTCATCCCAAGCCTTTCAAAAGGAGCATCGATCTGCAGCACTTTGAGCAAAGCCTCCTGATACTCTATGCATAGTACTCAGATGAGCCATGTTGTAACTGGACTTCTGACACAAAGAAATTGTGACATAATAAATTAGTGTGGTTTTAAGTGGCTATGTTTGCAGTGGTTTGTTATGGTGGCAGTAGAGAACTAATACACCTGGTGAATAATACCCCCAGACTCACCTTTTATTCTTCTTAGAACAAAGTATAATCCAAACTTTTTTATAAATTTATTTTTCAGTTTCAGTTGACACACAATTATATTAATTTCATGTGTACAACATAGTGATTATTCACTTTTATACCCTACAAAATGATCACCATAGTAAATCTAGTTTCCATCTGGCACTATAATAGCTTTTACAATATTATTGGTTATGTTCCCTATGCTGTACTTTACACCCCATTGACTATTTTTATAATTTGTGCTTTTTAATCCCTTTCACCTTTTTCACCCATCCTCTGATCCGCAGCCATCAGTTTATTCTTTGTATCTGCAGGTTTGTTCATTTATTTTGTTTTTTCAATTCCACATGTAAGTGAAATCATATGGTATTTATCTGATTTAGCATAGTACCCTCTAGGCTCATCCCTGTTGTTGCATAGGACTAAATTGCATTCTTTCTATGCCTAAGTAATATCCCGTTGTATATATGTACTATATCTTCTTTCTCTATTTATTTATTGATGGACATTGTATGGTGTTTCTTCATTATGGTTATTATAAATCATGCTGCAATGAACATAAAGATATATATATATTTATTTAATTAATATTTTTGACTTCTCCAGATACATACTCAGAAGTGGAATTGGTAGGTCTTATGGTAGTTCTGTTTTTACATTTTTGAGAAGCTTTTATACTGATGAAAATGTGATTTTAATGAATTTTTAAAAGATTTTATTTTATTTTTTTAGAGAGGGGAAGGGAGGGAGAAAGAGAGAGAGAGAAACATCAATGTGTGGTTGCCTCTCACATGGCCTCCACTGGGGACTTGGCCTGCAACCCAGGCATGTACCCTGACTGGGAATCGAACCTGAGACCCTCTGGTTCACAGTCTGTGCTCAATTCACTGAGCTATGCCAGCCAGGGCTGATTGTAATGCATTTTAAATGCTCAATATTGTGTTAGTTAGAAATAAAAAATGATTGTATGATTTACATAGACCCTCCATTAGGAGCTTACCATGAATCTAGAGAAACAGAACTACCATGCCTTAAATATTTTTTTCCTTAATCGTAAACACTGTAGCACTGATTACAGTTTTGTCCTTACAAGGCAGTTGTGAATTTTAAGAGTTAAATGTAAAGTACTGAGCACAGTATCTGGTCCTTGATGGACACCGTATGTCAGTTATTGTAATTATGAGGAAAAGATTTTGTAATGAAAGAATGGCATTGTAAACTATATTATTTAGAGTGAAGTTGTGTGGATTAGACTTGCAATGAACACTGGAAGAACGATAATTATTTTTCTAAGTGAATGGGAGGAAAAAGAGTGCTCCAGGACATAGACATTCAAGAGAAAATGTGTAGGGAAATGAATTCCTCAGTTCTGAGTAATGAAAAGCCTGGCCCCGGAAGGTGACCCCCATTGGAGTAGGAATCAGCAATCTCTTTAATGGCGGGTCCAGGATGATGTTCACGTTAGATCTTGGTACACTTACCGTGTGCATCTCAACAGAGGAGAAGGATATGCTCATGGTTCTTTCTTATTGCATGTCTGTCGAGGTTTAAAATTCACCTTCTTCCAGATCTAGGATGTAGTAATCCAGACAAGCTGTCTGTATTGCTGCTACTGATGTAAAGCGTTAAGGTTGTGTGTCCCATATTACCTCACTTCCTGCAACTAACTACCTACTCTCATATACTTCATTTTGGTCATAGATGCTCTCCTCTACAAAGGACAGAAACCCAACTAAAGGAACCTAAAGCAACAACAAAAATTCAATTATTGCCTTATTTTAACTGAAAAGTTCAGTGATTCATACACAACTACATCCAGTTTTTCAAACAATGAACTTAGAGATCTGTGTTTATTTTTCCACATACCATTTCTACTCTCCTCTACACAGGCAATATTCTGTCAGGCTTTCATTCTAAGGTTGAAAATATAGTCTCTAGCATTAGAAAGCTTATGTCATGGTCAAGCTCATGTTCTCAGAGGGAGAATCTCTGATTTGATCTACAGCAATCTATATAAAAACTTTGTAGTCTTTTAGGGTCACGTGTCTAGCATCAGTTTCTATTTATTTGCACCTTTTCCCTATGTTACCAGTAGCTGCTTTTGTCTCCTGGTTGCGTCAGCCTAAGTTGCTCATTGCAGGAGGGTTTGGATTGATTACCTCTGGAATTGTTTTCTTCTTCTCCATCTATCAATACCATTGTCTCACAAGTAGAGCTCCCTCAGTAAGACCCTTATATTAAGAAGGAAGGATTCTAGACACAGGTGTGCAATACTATTCAGAAGGTAATTGCTGCAGCCTGGGGTATAAAACAATAGCATGAAAAGTTAATGCAAAACACTAAAACGTGGCAAGAAAATATGCCAATGAAATTAATGTAACAAGTAGGTTTAAGTGCTTCATCCTGGTTCTTGGTGCAAGAGTATGGATAGTGAATACTTCTGTTGGATATTCCATTTGGGAGAGAACGGCATTGCAAGGAAGAGTCTATATAAGGAAGGTGTGTAAGTATGAACAGGAGCATAGTGAGTGCCCTCGCTTACAAACATATTTGCATCAAAGTTTTCTCGGTAATACAGGCCACTTTAGAATTATATTTTTTGCATGTGTTTACCTTGACTGAAACTGTAATAGTAAAAATTCAGTTATTTTAAACTCAGATCAATCCTTTTCTCAACTATTTGCATTTTTGTCTTTTAATTTTGAATTGAAAAAATGAATATCAAAAACTTCCCCCACTGTAATGAAAGGAGTAGGAGTGTATTTCTCTAACGTGAGACTACATTTGCTTTCATCTCCTTTAAGGATACTTAATAGACTTTTCCTGGTGTCCTCCAAACTGTTTGCACATAGTAGCTGTTAACTACATTTGCTGAATAGAACAAAATGTATCTTCCATTTCAATATTTCTGATGATGATACCTGAGATTTGATATACACTAGAAATGTTATATTAGCATCATCCTTCTATGTAAATATCTCAAGTGCAATTAATGCCATTCATTGGTATACTGGAGCAGTTTTATTTAAATGCAGTTCCAGAAACTCATTGTTCAGTGTGCCCTTTAATGTCAGGTAAATCACAGGATTTCTGAGAAAATAGCTCAGATCAAAGAAAGCCACAACGTTCAAGTCAATTAATTCATGAACTTCAATAGCCAGTGGATGGCGAGTCTCTAATTTATTTTAAAATGTGACAGTTGGTGTGAAAGGATACTGGTTTAGAAAGTTGTACATGTGAAGCATTAGCTGAAGGAAACACCGATTTTGACGGAAGCACCAGTTTTGGAATACTTTAAAACTCCATGCAGCAGTATTAAAAAGATAAAAGAACAAAGGAAAATAAATGAAGGGGAAATATAAATTTTAAAAAAATTGATAAAGTAGAAGAATTAAACCACTGTAGAAATGTTTTTCAGGTTATTTTTAATGTGTAGCAGAGTAGACAAGAAGTTGTATTACTCATCAGAAGTGAAAGGATTTAATTAAAATTAGTAAGTCATAATGCTCCTATTGGCTTCATGCTTTAGAAATCTAATACAATAGCAATTGAATGGAAATTTTCTATAAATAGAAGAAAATACTTATTATTCAAATCCATATGTTAAGGGCCACTTCAGTTCTAACAATTCTCAACTCTGTATTAAGTAAAGAAAGCTTAACACACAACTTATGTTAACTTCATTCTCATAATGAGGTCTCTCATTTGAAATACAAATGTAAATATTACATGGTTGCACTTAGATATTTCATCTTTACAATAAGAATAAATAATGTCTCTTCCTTTTACATGCCCACATTGCAGCAGACCCATCAGCAGTGTGAAAGTTCATCAAAATTCAGTAGTTTTCTCAAATTAGGAGTGAAAAAGAATAAAGAGGTGGTGGTAGCATTTGATTGCACCCTCCCTTTAAAGGAAAGGGGGAGTAAAAGTATTAATACCTCATGGAATATTCTTCTCAAGATAACAATTACTTTCTCTTCCTTCCTGCAAAAGCCTAAACAAATATGGTTCAGCGGGAACGTTGCTGTGAATTATATAGGTCTGGCACCAGCAACAGGACCATATGGAGCATGGTGTCTTTCTTTGCAATTTTGAATTATTTTTAACAATGGCACTACACTGTCTGCACATTCCTCTCACAAGAATAGTAGCAGGGGTGTCTCAGTCACATCCCCACAAATATCCGTCTGTCTGGGGTGACAACATTTGGTGAGAAGGTGGACTATGCAGGGGCAGCAGTAAGGAGGTTATGGCAGCGATCCAAGAGAGAAACAGCATGGCTTCCGAAAAAATCAAAACTGACAGTAACCAGAGGGGAGGTGGGAGTGGATAATGGGGGGAAGTGTTGTCAAGAACAACTATAAAGGACACGTGGACAAAACCAAGGGGGGTGGAATCAAGGGAGGGAGGGGGTATGGCTGGGGTGTGGGGAGAGTGGTGGGTGGTAAATGCAGGCAACTGTGCTTGAACAACAATAAAATAATTCTAGACATAAAATAATTTGAAAAAGAATCAAACATTGAAAACAGAGGAAGTAACTGGACTCAATAAAAGAGAAAGAGCATATACAGTGCATGGTGATTTATTTTGCCTCAGAGTGAGACAGGGGAAGGGCTGAAACTCTCAAGAGTATTTTTGATAAACTGGGTGAATGAATGAACAGATGCTAATTAGATTTGAAAGCAGTTTAAAATATGACGTTATCATGACTTGAGGTCCATTTGGAAATGCACGTTAAGGGAAGGACATGTGGAGGTGGAGAGAATGAACTGGCCTTTAGGAAGTGGACATGAGGGGTGTCTGTCAGAGGTTCATGGTGCACAGAGTATGTTTTAGATTTGGAAGGAACTGTGGAGAGAGGAGAGCCGACAGAGAGGAATGGTAGATGGTAACAAGAGCGAGACGGTACTGAATGGTTAATGCTCCTTTAATGGGAATAAATGAAGAAATTGGTCTTCAGTAGGTTTTGATCTTAAAACCAAATAATTGATAACAGATGTGTTTTAGATAAGGCGCTTACATGACTATCGCGGGGATGTAGATGATAGCATGAGGATCATAATCATTGATGTTGTAATAACTGCAGGGAGTCACGTGGGGCCTGAAGTATTAGGAGGAACACTCTGTAATATACATGACCGTCTAGCCAGTTTGCTGTGTATCTGAAACTAATGTGGAGTAATGTTGAATATAAACTGAAATTGAATAAAAAGACTATGAGAATATGTTAGACAATAATTATATGCTTTAGGGACATATTTTTATAGAGGATAGCTTAAAGAAGTAAAAAGTTATTTATCATACAGCAGGATGGAAGTAAGAATCCTTTAAAAAATTTATATTAATATAATATAGAGAAACATTTTTTATATTTTACTTTAACCAGAAGAAATCTATATATGATTTATTTTTAAAATGTGAAGTAAGTGTGAGTTAAATGAGTTTAACATTTTGAAGAGCTAAATTCTTAGCTCCAGGATACTAAGAATAAAAAGTATGAAAAATGTCCTAAGAGCTAAATACGTTTTAAAATAAGAATGAAAAGGGAGGTTAGGTTGGGGTAGGAGGCAGAAAGAAAAAAGAAAAAAAAAGACAATTTTAATGTTTATTGGCTTTAGAAACCTGAACACGGGAACTATATTAGGATCTTAGAGCTATTAGAAAAGTTGGACCAGGCACAGACTTTGGAAATTATATTGTAGGATGTATAAATGCAGCAGTTCCCCCTTGTAATTCTACAAAGAAGAGAAATGGGTGAGGGTGGCAGGGATGGTAGTTTAATTTAGAAAGCATTGTGGGAGGAATTTTTAGGAGACTTAAAACCAGTTATCTTATTTTCTGAGAAAGAATCTCAAATATTAGACACTAAGTATTCTCTCTTGGTGAGGAAAGCTTTAAAGTTTTAATTACTAGCTTTCTCATCTGAAACAGAGTTTTAGTCCATAACTTGGTAATCTGACTAAATAACGAATGACTATGGAAGGCCATTGAACTCATTCTTTTGAGCAGACAAATATATTTCCTTACACAAATAAATATCTGAACTTAAAACGTCTCATGCAGCACAGAACAGCATTTAATCATCCATCCAATGAGTACACTGAATGGAGAACCAGTTTATTTGAGCCACATAATTATTCAAATCTCAGGCAAGGACCAAAACCAGGACATGTCCACTCTCCCGTTTTCTCTGTGAGCATTTAACGGCTGCACAGACCCATTACATCTTGCCTCTTCTGGAAAATTCTCTCTTCTGTTGTGGGAAGAAAACTCAAAAAAGAAATAAAAGGACTACTTTGTTCCCGTTTATTTAAAAGAAATGAGAAATTTGCTGGAAAAAATAGAAATGGTTGGCTATTTTAATTTATTGTTGTTCAGTTAGAGTTGTCCCACCTTTTTCCCCATTGTTCACCCTACCCTGACCCCCCAACTCCCACAGTCAACCCCCACCCATCGTCTGTATCCATGAGTCTTCTATTCCTATTCCTTTACTTTCTCCTTCCCTTTCAATAAATTAATCATAGCTGGAAATCCTATGCTGTTTTATTTAATAAACTGACAAACCTAGTAACTACTCTAAGAAAAAGAAATACTATTAATAATGCAATAACTAAGTATTTGCTAAGTAGTAACTGGGCCAATCACATCTCTTAAATAACATAATTTAATTCTCAGAACAAGCATCCGATGGACATTGTATTAAAGCTCATTGTGCAATGAGGGAACTAACATTTGAAGCGGCGAAGTAACATATTCAAGGCCACACGACTGGAAAGGGGAACAACCTGGGAGAAGTCAGACTGACCTGAAGATTGTGTTCTTTAAAAACGATACTATAACAAGCATATAATTTCACTTCTATAATTTTCACTTCTAAAAAATGAAAAATGCAGTGCCGTTTATACATTTATTAAGCAATTTGAATTATTTCTTAGGAGCTGTTTTCTCCTAAGAAATAAAGAAAAAATTGAACCAAATTTAAAAAACCGATTCCTAAATAAAACAGATTTTCTAACTAAATCTCTTAATATGCTCAAGATCGCATCTTTACTATTTGTCTTTAAAACCTGAGACCTGTGCTCTGTATTATTTGCAATCACTTCTTTCCTGAGGTGTTGCTTTTGCTCTGTTAGCTTAAGTGTCTCTGAAATCGTTGAGAAGTCTCACTCTTGGTTGCCAGTATCTTCTGTCCTCCAGAACTCTGCCAACTCAGCTAAGATGAGGTGAGCAGGTGTGTAAGCAGCATGAATTGAGGGGGGAATGTTCTGTTTCAAATGGGTATGTCCTCACCCTGGCTGATATGGCTCAGTGGAGTGCTGGGCTGGGTTGCAGCCCAAGTCCCCAGTAGCGGGCACTCGAGAAGCAACCACACATTGTTGTTTCTCTCCCTCTCTCTTTCCCTTCCTGTCTCTAAAAAAATAAAATAAAATCTCTATGTGTGTGTATTTATGTGTATGTATATATACTCTTTATATATATAAAATATATATTCTCTTTATAGATCTTCATATATATCAATTCTTATAAATATATATATGTATGTATGTATATGTGTGTGTGTGTGTGTATCTCCTCTTTTCCTTTCACCTCTGAGCATGATCACCTTTCTCACATCCCATCCAGGATTCCCAGAATAATAAAGGAAATTGCAATCAATTTACTTAAACAATTTACTCCCATCAATTTTTAATCTTCATACTTTAATCTTGGACACTGCATTCTTCCATGGGAGAATAGTATTTTCTACTATTTTTAACTACCTTTAACTTCAGAAGAATATTCCTCCAGTGTAGTTTGCTTGATATTTATCATGGCACAGTGGACCATCTTTTTCTCACTGTGTCTTTTACTATGTCAAGTGACAGTGTCTACATGCCATCCACACATGCATGTTCGACCAGTGTAGTAATAAAGCGATTGCTAAAGAGGACAGATATTTTCACACCATAAACACTAAAATGAACTAAAGACTAAATTCATTTAATACCGCCAGACTCAGTGATCTCATAACAAAGAAATTCCTTTGTTTACTGATTACAACTTTCAAAAATTATTTTTAGAACCTGAGCTTTCGATTCAAAAAGAGTTCTGAACTTCCAAACAGCATAACCAAATTATATTGCAAACCAAATAGAGATATATATCTCATTTATTATTCACTGTTGAAATTCAATGAGTCTGCCTCTGAAACCTGGAATAAGTGCTTACATAAGGGAAGTTTAAATCACAAAGCAGAAAAAATGTGTTTCCTATTATTGACATTTTGTTCTCGAATGCATAAATGAAGACATACCTGCAGGTATTTGTTCCCTTTGCTGGCATGAAAACCAGATGTATTCATAATTTCAGATAATGCAAACAGAAAATGACTGCTTAAGCTTTTTGATCTTAGCAGTTTTGTTTGGTTTATACGTTTTCCTTTTTGATCATATGGCATGTCTTTAATAGACGAAATAGGTTATAGCTACGGTTTCTAGCAATTTGTTTAAACTGCTGAGCATGTGTACAGTTGGGCTTGACCAGTTCAATGAATTAGTAATCTGTATCACATGCTTAAGAATGAGGGCAGTCTTCATCTTGTTTTAAAAGAAATTCTGGTAACCAGAGAAAAATGGTGACAGAAATTGTCAAAAACGGAGATCAAAAGGTAGCATATTTCATAAACGTCCTTCTTTCCTTTGATGATGCAGAAGCCTTTCCAGAGATTGTACGGGCCTGCAGGTTGGCAGACGCCATGCTCTGCAGAAAGGCCAGTGGTGACGTAAATACAGTCCAGCCTCAGAAGCGAACGTATTTAGTTTATGTTTTCCTGGAAAATTACCTGCAATGCAAACCAGCCAACTCTACAGCATACAACCTTACAGAAAATAATTCTTTTCAGATCAGTGCCTTTTATCCTTACCTGTTCCCCTGTTTTTGCTCACATACTCAAAATAAGACGTCCTGCAGAATTATTGACTTTCAGAGGCCTGGCACTAGATTACATGCTGAAGGAATTCACAAGGATCAGATTGACAGAAAGTAAATAATTAATACTTTGATAAGGAACCCAATCTTTTCCGTCTACTTAACTCAAACTTTAAAATGTCAGGCTTGATGTAAATGATGGTTTTTCCCTGTTTTCCACTTAGGAATTTTCTCATGTAACTCTTAACAGAGTTATTAATGCTAAATGTCTATTTTTGTTTCCTTCCATACCATGTTTCATAGCCCATTTCTAATAGAATTATTTGTCTGAGCTTACACTTCTAAAATAAAGAAGCAAGAGAAAAGCACTTTTGAACTTATAACCCAGAACGGCATAGAAGGCAGAGGAAGAGAAAAAGAGGTGAATAACTTGCTTCAGAGAAGAGATGACTGCCGGGCAAGTTAGTAACTACCTTCCACTAAAGAACGGATTTGTGAAGGGTAATGAGCTGGGAAGGGTACCCCATCAAAACTCCCTTCAAGGAATCACGTGTTTCTACAGCTTTCAGGAGTATTGTCGGCAGAAATCCATCCACGGTCAGCCTCTTCCAGGATTGCCTTGACTGCAGAGAACGTCACCACAGTCACATCCCCTTTGCCTAATGTTGATCGTGAGACAGCCACTTAATGAACATACTGAAAAGTAAGCTACCCTTAGGGTCTGCTTCCTAGACAAGCAACCTGCAAAGAGGATTGTCCAATTTCTTCTAATATTAAAAGAGATGAAAAAAGTAAAAGATTTTTGTATTATAATGAGTTGCTATTTTAAGAATTTTTAGGCAAAAAAAA
>PVKM010011958.1:0-32425 GCA_004027735.1 Carollia perspicillata | reverse complement strand
AAAAAACTTATGATAACTCTTTAATAACATCAAATATGTATTATATTAAACTTTCCAATTTTCTTAAATATGTCCAGATTCACATAAGATCCACACTTTATGCTATGTCTCTTAAATCCTTTTCAATCTATAGATTTTCCTCCAATTCTTTTTAACTCCTTTGTAATGTATTTGTTGAAGAAGTGAGGCACTTTATCCTGTAGAGTTTTCCGTTTGGATTTTATTGGCTGTCCCCCCATTATAGTGGCATGTAACCTGTTTTTCTGTCCTCTGAATTTTCTGTAAATTAGCTTGTCCACACCTGCTTATGCAGTTGGTGCAAATATAGGCTTACGGTTGTTCACATGGCTGTGATTCACATACTCACAACTGTAAGTCTACTTTTGTCCCACCCTGTATTTTTAAGGTTCAAAAGAATTTCTCTTCACCTAGTTTTATTATATTTATTGTCCATGACTTTGGTTTTGCCTCCTATTAGTGGGGACATTTAATACTGGGGAAGTGGTTTTTTATGGAAATATTTTTAAATGCAGTCTTCTGATACAATTTTATTTTTCAGGAAAATTAGAATTAAAATTAAACCGTAGAGTGGGCTATTTCTTATGTTACTGTCATCCTTTTGTGCGAAGCTAGGGAAATGGAGTCCTTTTTCTGCACAGCTTTCTGAGCTATTGGTTCAGATATTCCCAAAGATGGTGATGTGCTGAAATGTTGGCTCATGTAAGTGTCTACATAAATGGCAAAATTGAAACTATTTGGATCTCATGAAGAGAATTTCATGCTTTCCCCCTCACCTAGTAATGAAGAGCACAAAAAGTTAGTGTGTTATTTTGAAAATGAAACTCTTAGAAAAAAGAATAGAGTGTGTATGGAGGGGTGTGCTGCTCGGGGCAGATGAACCTGTCGACATGGTGAGTGTCATCTCCCCGCCTGTGAGTAGTATACCCAGTGAGTAGTAGTATACTCACTATAAATAGTATACCCATGACCTGAATGGATACAGGACTGAGAGGGCGCCAGAATTGTGACCTACCATGGGGGCAGGTAAATTGAAATTAATTTGTAGAAACCAGGTGAAGGACCCTTGGAAAAAATGGAACAGAGCACATTTTTTTAAGAAAGGGCCAAGAAAATAGATAAGCACAAGCAACAAAAGAAAACAAAAACAGGTAACTTAGACTTCAAAATAAAAACTTTATACATCAAAGGATATTATCAAGAAAGTGAAAAGACAACCTAAAGAACAGAAGAGCATATTTTTAAATCATATATCTGGTACAGTTTTAATATCCAGAATATATAAAGAATTCCCAAAACTCAACAACAAAGAGATAAACAGCCCACTGTAAAAATGGGCAAGGAGGCCCTGGCTGGGTGTTTTAGTTGGTTAGAGGTTGTCCCAATGCACCAAGGTTGTGGGTTCGGTCTTGGTCAGGGCACATACCAGAATCAAATAATGAATGCATAAATAAGTGGAACAACAAATTGATTTTTCTCTCTTTCCCTTCTTCTCTCTCTCTCTCTCTAAAGTCAATGAAAAAAATTTAAAGCATGCAAGGAACATGAACAGATATTTGTCAAAAAAAGATATGCAGATGGCCTACAACTGCATGAAAAGATGCTCAATCTCATCAATCATTAGGAAAATGTCAGTCAAAAGCATGATGAAGTACTAGTGCACACCTACTAGGATGGTGATAGTTTTTATAAAACAGAAAATAAGTGTTGGCAAGGATATGGAGAAATTGGAATCTTCATGGGAATATAAAATGATGCAGCTTTTATGGAAAACAATTTGGTGGTTCTCCAGAAAGCTAAACGGAATTGCCACATAAACCAGTAACAGCACTCCTAGGTGTACACCCAAGAGAACTGAAAAGAGGAACTCAACACGTACTCCAGTGTTCACTGCACTCTTATTCACATCAGCCAAAATGTAGGACCAATACAGGTGTCCAGCAGATGAATGGACAAAATGTGGTGTGCACATGGCAATAAAAAGGCATGAAATTCTCATACATGCTACAACATGGATACATGTTAAAAATGTTACGCTAAGTGAAATAAGCCAGACATACAAAAAGACAAATATTTTATGATTCCACTCACACAAAATATCTAGAATGGGTAAAATCAGACAGAGACAAAGTAGATTAGAGGTTACCAGAGGGCCTGGAGTGAGGGGAGAATTATTGCTTAATGGTAGTAGAGAATTTCTGTTTCAGGGGTTGGAAAGCTTTGAAAATGGATGGCCGTGATGGTGGTGCAGCTCTGTGCATGTAATTAGTACCACTGACCTGCACACATGAAAACGGTTAGGATGGCATTTTGTTATGTGTATAATAAGGTAATATTCTTAAAGGATTGACTGAGGTGATAGAGCTAAAAGCACATTATGTTATTTTGCTATCATCCACTCCCATGAAATCTGACAGTCATTTCATGTAGAATTTACAAACCATATTCCCTTCTTCCTGCAGGGGATAAGGAAGAAATTTGCATGTTTCTTTTTCCCCTTTGACTTTGTCAGAACAGGTGAATCACCATCAATCCATGTGTGGGCCTTGAGGGCTGCCTTACCGGGGGATGCCTCCCATGCGGAGAGCACGTGGCAGTTTACAGACCTCTTTTACACTCGACCTCGCAATGATTCTGCATTATGTTTCACCAGAATTCACAGAGGTCTGGTTTCTGCTTTCCAGGTCTGATAGAAGTCTGGATCATCCTGCTGGAGCAGCTAACAGCGGCCGTGTCCAACTGTCCGCGGCAGCACCAACCGCCAACCTTGGACTTACTCTTTGAGCTGCTGAGAGATGTTACCAAAACACCTGGTGAATATTTCTATGTCTACCATTTGGGGCGGGTGTTATACATACAATGTTTTTCAGGAAGGTATTTCTGTAAGTGCCTACCTGCTTCACTGCTGTACTCTAGACAGCATAGTAGGTGCTCAAATAAATATTTGTTGACTATGATGCAGTGATGTTTAAGGTATGCCCTATGATTATTTACAAGTCTTCCTACCAGTCTATTTACAAATAATGGTGGCCAGTTAGTTGAGTGTGTTGGAGCCCCATAATAATCAGGCCAAGGCTGTGGTCTCAGTCCCTTTGTGAGCAGTAGCTTTACTCTGTTCTATAAATACAACCTCGTTCTTTGGCCGGACCTCACAGGCTCTTGGCCATAGAGCTGTCAGTAGGGCTCACCATGTCTCCTACTGACATAGACAAACCACTCAAATCTACATACAGTATTAATCCAGCAACACCATGACTGTATGAAGGTCTCAGGCGAGTAGATTTGGGAAAAGACGTTTAGCAATCACCTAGTACCCTGACAGTGCAGAAAGAGAACATCCCTTAGAAAATTATTTCTTGTTCTGAACTGAGGTTTGCGTACACACTTTCTCATCTCAATTTTCCCAAGATTAAGGGAATTTTTGTAGAAATTTTAGTTTTCACTAACAGAATCAGAACCACAAAAGAAATCACTAGTTTATAATAATAAGAGAGGTTTTGTATTCAATTTAAACTAATGAAGACTTGATAATTGATACTATTTTAAAATCTATTGCAAAGTTTATATCGGAATTTTTTTCAGGAAAATCATCATAGCTACTGTCATATGTTAAAAATTTAAATACTTTGTAGTAAGAATTTTAAAAATGTATCTTTCTCACAAAGATTTTCATTATGGCATTGTATATAAAGCAAAATAGAGAAACACCTTAACTGTCCACCACAAAGGAATGGATAAGTAAACTGTTGTGTAAACATACAATGGAATAGTATTGGCAATAAAAATTAGGAGTCTCTAAATTTTCTGACAGGGAATGATGTGTAGCACACACTGTTGAGAGCAAAATATCAACAGGTAGACCAAGATTTACATTATCCAATTTATATACAAGTAATAAAAACAAAACTCTATATTTCCATTTCACATAAAACATATACTTACATTTTAAGGATATTTCCTTATATGCAAATATGTATCTGTATGTTTATATCTGATGACTAAGTAGTAGATCAAGACACTTAAGCTTTATTAGTACTATTTGAAATTTTATGAACGCACTCATATAGCTGTGGATAACTAAAATCATGCAGAAACAAATCAGGAAATTGCTGTTGGAAACCTATATTCCCCAATCAGCAGCAACTGGTTTTTCCTTGCACCTTCTCAGAGAGCGGGGCTCTCCTTCGTAAGAGAGCGGCATTGCCAGGAGACCAGCCCAGAGCTTCCCTGGTAACTCAGGAGAGTCGCCGAGATCACAGTTCTGCTGCTGACTTTTCTTTTCCAGGGCCAGGGTTTGGGATCTATGCAGTCGTCCATCTTCTCCTTCCCGTGATGTCCCTCTGGCTCCGCCGTAGCCATAAAGACCATTCGTACTGGGACGCGGCCTCCGCAAACTTCAAGCACGCCATCGGTCTGTCCTGTGAGCTGGTGGTGGAGCACGTCCAAAGCTTCATACACTCAGGTGCCTGTATGCCCAGGCAGCGGCGTGGAGTGTTCCTTTAGTAGGCAGCCACACATCTAAAAGTGCTTAGTGCATCCCTCATGCTCACCAGTGTGTGATTTTTGTCCGGGAAATTACTAAAATAGAATTAGGTAGTCAATGCCAGCCTTCTGATAGTAGGTTGTCAAAAAGAAAATTGGTACCTATGTGTCCTGTACACAGTGATCCAATGGAATAGTTAAAATGTATGTGCAGCCCAAAATAAAATGCCTGATAAGGTCTAGGATATCTGTGCATTAGGAGAGGGGAGGCGAATTCAGTTATACAATACATTTTAAAAGAATAAAAATCCCTGTGGCCCGGGGCTGAAGGAGGGGTGTATCCTGTTGTCCTGCTTCATCTGGAGGCGAGGGGCTAAATGGAGGAGGCAGTGTTTTAAAAAAGGCTCATGTTATGGGCAAGAAGTTAATTAACATGTTAGGAGTAAGAGAAGTTTCTTTTAATGTCTGTGGTACATTGAAAAAAAGAATTTGAAAGTGTGGGGTGGACAGTATGTTGAAGCCAGACACCAGGAAAATATGACCGCTCTGGTACCAGTGGAGCAACATTGGTGGAATGCAGGCTCGAGCTCACGATTTTGCTATGGGAAGGTCTAGAACTTTGAGAGCAGGAGATATATTGCTGCTGGCTCGAGGTCGCAAACGAAAGGGAAAAGCACGCAGAACCGTAAAGTACGGGGGCGGTGAGAGGATCCCTTGTTGGAGAGGTTAGAGGAATTAATGAGAACTGGACCCCCAGTGAAAGTCAAAAAGCAAAGAGAGGAAACGGTGTCTCTGCTAAGCTTACTAAAATGATTTGGGGGCTGGGGGAGGGAAGGAGAGGGGAGGGGCGCCAGGAAACCTAACTGAGAAAGAAGAGGCGTGGGTGTTTCCACATGTGGGTGGTCACCGTGTCCCTAGGGGTAGGTATTCTTGACCAGGTCATTGCTTTGCACAGCCTGGGACCCTTGAGGATTCTACCGAAATTTGCTTCTGTGGCATCACAAGGACTTTGAGGGAAAGAACACTGACGTATTCCTCGAACTGGGCAAACGGAATGTGATTTTTGGAAGTCTCACTTTCTTTAGCCTGGGGATAGTGTGGAGACCAAAGCCAGACTGAAAGGGTTTACACTATGGTAGAACAAGAGAGATTTTTGTTTGTTTTCCAACAGCATTTAATCCAATTTAGTTTGACTATCAGCAGTATAGGAAGTATGTTTTATTTTCCCCTCCTTTTTATAAGAATTTCAATTTTTTACTAGCTAGTTTTCAGGCTACATAATAGCATGTTCTATTCTACATAGATAAATTACATACTTAACTTTGAAAAATGTACATCAACACATAAAGTGAAATACATATTTCATCTTGATATGGCAAAAATGGATATACATATTTTTATCAGTCAAGTATTTTTTTAATCACTCAGACTTTCCCCTTTTGCTGTAGGTGCCATCTCCAGCCATTCATCTGGAGTGGCGAGGAGTGACACCCTGCCTTGCTTCCCCCTGCAGACATCAGGTATGAGAGCGTGATCAACGCCATGCTGAAGGACCTCTTCGAGCTGCTGGTCGCCTGTGTGGCCAAGCCCACGGAAACCATCTCCAGAGTGGGCTGCTCCTGTATCAGGTGAGAGGAGGTCTCTTGGCACTCCATGAAACCGGAGTTGTTATTATAAAATCCCAGGGAGTTAAATTATCTTTCATGGGAACAACCTACTCTTCTGATTATTTTTTTATAAAAATGACTATGCATTTACATCTTCCTTTCAGTGTTCGGTTGCCACATGCCTACTGTGTGGGCATCACACACAGTACTCTGCAGCACAGAGAGAGAGAGAAGCCAAGGTCCCTACCCTCAGGGAGCAGCCTATTCTAAAGGGCATAACAGGGACAGTCATGTGAAAAGTCACAACAGTCAGGACAGGAGGGGAGCAGGGTGGTCATCAGGGCTTTTTGTAGTAATGACACTTGATCAAATCTCCCAAGGTAAGCTTTTTGACGAGCGGGGGCTTTGCAAGCAGGAGAATAGCGTCAGTATATGGAGATAAGAATTACAAGTGATGGAAGGGGGTTTATTGTTTGGTTTGTTATTTGTAGAGGAGCTGTGGACAACGGGGCTAGAATGGAAAAATGAATATGGAAGATACACAGTCTTGCATGCAAGCCTAAGTCTAAACATTGACCTGTTGACATTTTTGCATGAAAATGGGTTAGGAAGTAGTAGTATGACAGCAGAAATCAGATGGCCCAGAGGCAAGAGTGATGAGAGGCAGCAAGACTTGCATGGAAACTGTGGAATAAATGTGTGTTTGTGCCTGTAAGATCTTAAGTTTGTGGCAGTAAAATGTATGGCTTTCAGACCTCTAGTTTCGTTTGGCAGGTACGTCCTCATGACGGCGGGCCCCGTGTTCACGGAAGAGATGTGGAGGCTGGCCTGCTGCGCCCTGCAGGACGCGTTCTCCGCCACGCTCAAGCCGGTGAAGGTAAAGTGCTCGGCAAGTGCCCGAGCAGGGTCCCGTCCTCCTCGCCTCCCTGGTGCCCCCACAGGTTGGCCATCTGGACTCCGCCTTGCTCCTCCTAGCAGGCAGTGTCACTTGAAATCTTGTAGAGGGAGAGAAAGCAGCAGTGGGGTCCGTACTTTGGTCCCAGACACAGTGACATTGTCAGACTCGAGACAGAGCCGGGAGCCATGAACCTAGACGCACCCAGTGAATGACAGCTGTTTCTCCCCAGGATCTGCTGGGCTGCTTCCACAGCGGCACCGAGAGCTTCAGTGGGGAAGGCTGCCAGGTGAGGGTGGCGGCCCCCTCCTCCTCCCCCAGTGCCGAGGCCGAGTACTGGCGCATCCGAGCCATGGCTCAGCAGGTAAGGGCTTTTGATCCCGGGGCTCTGGAAGCTTGGCATGCTGCTGGGAGTCCCTCCTGAAGGTCCTCTGTCACCAGGCTGTCTTTCATTCCTGTAGGGGCCTACACCTCCTGCCTCCGACCTTTTGCCAGTACCCTTCTTTACCAGAAATGACTTGAGCCCAGTCAGCAGCATTATGGTCCTTCCCACCACCACTTGTTTATTGCATCCTCCAGAGCCCAGATCAAATTGAGTCCTCTTTCCACCTGGCCATGCACTTCATACCTAGCTCGGTTTGCTTGGACTGCTTATAAATATTTGCTTAAATATTGTTGTTACTGCTAGACCATGAATGTCTAAGGATGGCACACTTACTTGATATTTTCCTCTTCTCCCAGTCAGAGTGCAGAGTGTAACATTGACAATTATCTTAATAAACCTAAGTTGAATGTAGCTGATCGGTAAAATGAAAATGTTCTTACAGGTACATGCAGGTTCACCATGTCCTTTTTCTTCTGGCCCATGTCAGAAGTTATAATGTGTCTGGCTAGGAATGATGGTAATCATTCCTAGAGAAGTGAAAGGGTGGCCCTCCTCTACAAAGAAGCTGTTACACCTGACTAGATAAAAAGCATTCCTATGAGAATGCAGCAGCCCTTCCACCACACCCCACCACGCCCCACCACACCCACCACGCCCCACCACGCCCCACCACGCAGTGGGAATGAGGCAGTGCCAGTGGACTCCCGCTCTGAAACAGATCGTTAATGGGGAAGAACGGCAGAGACCACTTGGAGGGTCTTCCACTCCCTAATATCTCTTTCTTCCTCAGTCCCAAACCTTCCTCCTATATTTACTCTTCACATAACCCAGTATTCAATAATCTACAAAATTTGGAAAGAAAACTTCCTTAAAAATACTCCCATTTTCAATGGGAAGTAGCAAAGGTAGGTTAAATCACATTCAATGAAATCTTTTGGGTAAGAACCCAAGAAATGGTTAATCCTCATCGCTTCTCCTGTCAGGACTGGAGACGCAGCCCATCTACTCTCCAGACAGTGGGCAAAGTCCTGAGTAACTTCCTTTATTTTATTTCTTTGTATGTCACAATCAGAGAATTTCTTTTACAAACATAGCCCCTCTGTATTTACTTTTGATTAATATTAAACATCAGTGCCTGCTGTTTGGAGTGTCATGCATTATCACGTCCTAGAAGTAGTGGTGTTGTCAGTGTCGGCAGCCAACACTTATTGAATATTTGCTCCTCTATTCTAATGCTCTGCCTATATAATACATAAATCACTCATTTAATTCTCTCGACAAATACATGAGGTAGGAACCCATTATCAACCTCATTTCTATAAGTGGGAAAATGAGTAGAGAGATAAGCAAGTTGCCTCGGCCACGCAGCTAATCTCCGAGTCAGGTGCGGGGTGGCAGAGCCCTGAACTGTACCTCTGTGTACCCTTACAGGTGTTTATGCTGGACACCCAGTGCTCACCGAAGACTCCAAACAACTTCGATCATGCTCAGTCCTGTCAGCTCATCATTGAACTGCCTCCTGATGAAAAGCCAAACGGACACACCAAGAAAAGGTAAGAGCAGAGCGTCCACCTGTAGGGTGTTCACAGATAGGAAAGTCCGCTTATTCCCAGTTCTTGCTCATTGTAGTCTGAGCTTTCCCTAAGAGTACTGAAATTTGCAGTGTCATTTAGCAAAGGTTTTCATAAGAAATTGTTAGCCTGTTAACTGTATTTCCCACATTTCAGATGTATCGTTTATAGGGCTGCCATGGAAAAGTACCACAGACTGGGTAGCTTCAACAACAGAAATTTATTTTCTCCCAGGTCTGGAGGCTGGAAGTAGAGAGTGAGGTGTGGCCAGGGTTGGTTTCTTCTAGGTTTCTAGATGGGTGTCTCCTCCCATCTAGCCTCCACAGGGTCTTCCCTCCACGCCTGTCTGTGTCCTCACCTCCTCTTTTATAAGGACACCAGTCATACTGGATCAGGGTCCACCCTAACGACCTCTTCTTAATCTAAGTATTTCTTTAGAGACCTTTCTCCGGAGGTTGTCACATTCTGAGGTACTATGGGTTAGGCATGCAACTCAGCGTGTCCATGGCATCATACACATGGTATTTCTTTTAATAATTGTAATCTGAGATGCGATCTGTATTGTATCACTGAGAAATACATAAAGTCCTCATGAGAAAAATAGCTGTCAGGAGACAAAGGGACATCTGGGCCCTGCCACAAGAAACCTGTCCTTCAATAGAGGCAGACCTCAGGGACCTGGCAGGTTCGGCTCCACAGGACCGTGGCAATACAGCAAGTAGCATGACAAAGCAAGGCGTGGTTTTTTGCTGGTGGAGGGTCTTGCCTTCAATTGTTCAAGATCACAGCATCTGTGAAGTGCAGTAAAACGAGATGGGCCTGCACTGTCATCCTGCCTAAGAACTCCTGGTCTTGAAGGTGAAGGCCATGACTAAAGTTTTCCATGTTTAAACTTCCAACAAATGAATGGTAATGGTGCTAATATTTGAGGACAATATGTGAAACCTAGTGACTAGATATGCCCACTCTCGCGCAGCTCTGAGGAGTCATCGGAGAGGCTGAGCCCCTTGTCCAGGGGCGCACAGCTGGGAAGTGGGGGAGTCACAATCAAAACGATTTCCATGCTAGGGAGAGCGTGTGACTTTTCCAAAAGTTAGGGGCTTACTACAGCAGTTTGATTTAAAAAATTATACCTGGAAATTACACTGAAATGGTTATGCTAGTCAAGTGTGTGGCACATACAAAATAATATGTGGAAAGTTCAAAAGTGAGAAAGAATAAATGAAAACTGAAGTAACTATGAACTTGTCACCCACCATCAGAAATGGAACCTTACCAATGTCCCGCATGCCCCTCCCCATTCTGTGCCCTGGCAGCCCCTCTCCTGCCAGTCAATCATTTTTCTCTATTTTGAGTACCAAATGTTGTATGTTCCTTTTCATATCTTTGAAGCACTGGCCTAGTTCAGACTTTCAATTTTTCCTACCTGTTTTTTTTTTTATTTCTAGCTCTCTTCCACCCAATTATTCTTGCTAAAAATATTTTTTGAAGTAAAAGTGGGGGAAAGGAGTAATAGACTGAATTCACTTTATAAGTAAAACAGGAAAATAGTCTAATATTTCTATGCTTTTGGTTTAAAAGTTTTCAGACATTAAGATTTAAAATTTATCAACATGGTTCATCGGTTTACTTGGTATTTTTAATAGATACTTAGCCCCTCAATGAAATAAAGTAAAGCACACACACAAAAACATGAAAATTTTTATTAGCAGAGGCCATTGTGCCTAAAGCATTTGCAAACATTCTTTGAGCATTTTACATTCTTGGATTTGATGCAGGTGAAGTCCATATGGGCTGCAGTAGAAGATGAGTTAGACCTAAGAAAAATTTGTATATGCTAGTCAGCTGTGTCCTCAAAGGTCCATATGGAAATCACCCACAGAGAAAAAAAATGTTCAAATTAAATTCAGATTGCAACTCTTAAAGAGAAATCTGGGTTTTGTTTTTGAATCAGTTTGACATCAGTAAGCCTAAGCTTTACACAACTCACATCATCTTAATGGAGCTTTAGGCTATTGCCATTAGCTTTAGGTATAGCTTTAGGCTATACCATTGACCTTGAACAACATGGGTTAGGGGTGCCAACCTCCCACACAGTCAAAAATCCATATTTGACTCCCTCAAAATTAAACTACTTGTAGCTTACTCTTGACCTTACTGATAATATGAATAGTTGATTAATGCATATTTTGTATATGTATTCTTACAATAAAGTAAGCTAAAGAAAAGAAAATATTATTATGAAAATCATCATAGAGAAAATATATTTACAATATTTATTGGAAAAAACCCATGTGCACTCCAAACCCATTATCTCACAAGTCAGCCACTTCTTACACAGTTCATTCTCGGTTATCCAGTCTGGACACTAGCTTCCCTTTGCACTTTGTATCAGAAGCAGAACAGGAAGGTGTGAGTTTCAGCTCTTCACAGTCCCCTTCGTAAAGGGTAGGCTGAGAACAAGGTTGAAACACTTGGGTGCCACAAAATTGAAAAATTACCTATTGATTTTTGTCTGCTTCAGATCTTTCTTAAGAGCTGCATGTCTGCAAGCAGTTGTTTTACTTTTTGGATATCTTTCTGAAATTTTGGTCTCTTCACCATTGCTTATTCGTCCGCTATTTTCTTATTACTGCATCATTTAGCAGGAACCTAATGGAAAGGGACTTCCTGTCCTTTTTCACACACACAGTTGGCCATTTGACATCCTAAACCATCAAAGGGAGTATCTTGGTTGATAGAGATGTGCCATTATGCAAACATGGCCTTGCATCAGCCCTCTTTTTAAATGTTTGCTGGCAAAGGGCTTTCCATTTCTCAGGGACGGTACCAGAAAACATCCTGTGGGCTACAGTGGTTATTCCTTCTGAAGACTGATTGAAGTCACCCTCTGGCTGTGCTTCCTACATCAGGGGTCCGGGCTGCCAGGGCAGTGGGGATGACAATGACATGTCGGAGCCACCTCTCACGGATAGCATTCCTTCCAGGCGGTGGTCTGTCCAGGCCCCTGCAAGACAACCAGCATTGTGTTTGTTTGAGATGTAGCACTGCTCTCACCAGACTTTCTCCCAGGCCCATGAGGACTTTCCAGTGCAGTGAGGAAGACAGACACAGGAACAGGGGGTCTGCCTTCTTCATTAGGCTCCTACAGTTGTGCACACAAAGCCCTACACCAACCTGGCACCTTTGAGAGCCCTCAGCTTCAGAAAATGCATACTCAGGGCCCCTGATACCTTAAGTAACTTACCAAACCTGACTTACATAGGAGCCGAGGAGTGGGGAGAGAGAGTTAGTGTTTAACGGGAATAGAAGTTCTGATTGGGATGATGAAAAAAGTACTAGAAATAAAGAGTGGCAACAGTTACCCAACATGGTGTATGTGCCACTGAATGCCACTGGATTATACTTTTTAAATTAGTTAAAATAGTAACTTTCTCCTGTATGTCTTACGCAAAAAATAATCAGGTTCCTTGAGTGGTGCATTAGAAAGGCTTCTGGGTTGTGAATGACAGTTCGCTGCTTCCTCATTCCGTCTTTGCCAAGCGTACTGTTTTCCCCCAGGGAACTGCTGCGTGAGGAGCAAGGTGAGCTTTTAAATCTAGGAAAGGACTTTTGTGCTTTTCTCCTGGTTAAAAAACTTTTTCGGGGACATCAGTGCTGTGATAGAGTGACACTACCCCTTTGTGTCTCTTTTCCAATCTCAACTGGTCAGACATCTTTAACCCAACAAAGCCTCCTCTACTCAACACGCAAGGATGCCGGAGAGAGCCACATGTCAGTACCTTTGAAAGTGGGTGGGTTGGAACGATTAAAAGAGGCAAAACAGGGGGACAGACAGGGACAGCCCTGCAGACCTGGCTGCTGTAGCTGAGCCCACTGCCCCGGCAAACACACTGGAGGAGATAGGGTACGGCGCCCCCCAGCTTGACAGAGGGCAGGAGGGTCAGCATCTGAGGATCCAGCTCCCTTCCCCATTGTGGTGCTTGCAGTTCCAGAGAGACCAGCAGCTGCAGAGAAGACACATCTAGGACCTCCTGGCCATAGTACAGCAGCACCACTAGCCACGGGGAAACAGGCAGAAGTCAAACGGGCTTGAGAACCCGCCGCTCCCCCAGCCTGCCTCATCCCCTGATCACAGTGGTGCCCAGAGACCCCGGCAACCTAAGTACAGTGAGGGTACCCATCACCCTGGTCACACAGACGATGGCTCCCACAATGGCCTTGGGACCTGCTGACTTATTAAAATCAAAAAAGTACCTAAATAAGAAAGATGTCCACTACTTCAAATGCACCTACAGAGGAACAACCCAGGTCACACAAGTAGCCCAAACAGAAAATACCAAGTCTTCAGGGACCAAAGTCATGGAAGAATGTGACCTAAGTGATAGAGAATGTAAAATGGTAGTCAGTTCAGTACGCTCAGGAATAAAATTAATGAAGAGAAGGAGTATCTTACCAAAGAAATTGACACTCTGAAAAAGAAACAAATTCTGGAGCTGAAGAACCCAATAAATAAGATGAAGAATGTGAGCATGTGGAAGAGAATTAGCAAGCTCAAAGACAAAAATCTAGAAATGATTCAGTAGGAAAAGGAAAGAAATTTAAGGTTTTTTTAAAAATGGAAGAACTGTATGAGAACTACCTGACCGCATTAGAAGGAAAACGTAAGAATAACAGGTGTCCTAGAATTGTAGGAGAGGGCAGAGAGCCTATTCAAAGAACATACAAGAGCAAGAAGCTAACAAAAAGCCCATTAGAAAAAGATAATTTCTAAAGCAAAAAGACCTTCTCTAAGACATATTTTATTTTTTTTATTTTTTTTATTTTTAGAAAGAGAGGGGAAAGGAGAGAGAAACATCAATGTGTCATTGCCTCGCATGCACCCCCTACCAGGGACCTGGCCAGCACCCGGGACATGTACCCTGACTGGGAATCAAACCAGTAGCCCTTTGGTTCATAGGTGGGCACTCAATGCACTGAGCCACACCAGCCAGGGCTCTAAGACATATTTTATATTAAAACTGTCAACAGTCAGTGATAAAAAGAATTCCCAAGGCAGCCAGGAGGAAAAACACAGTGACCTACAAAGGAAATCCACCAGGCTGTCATTTGATTTCTCAGCAGAAACTCTACGGGCAAGGAGAGAATGAGTGATATATTCAAAACGGTGAAAGACAGAAACCAGCAGCCAAGAATGCTCTATCCAGCAAAGTTATCCCTCAGATACGATGGGAAATAAAGGCTTTCTCAGACCAACGAAAGCTGAGGGGACTGGGCACCACAGGGCCTACCTTACAAGCAATGCTGGGGGGAGCTCTTCAACCTGAAGCAGAATGACAGCAGCACACAAAGCTTTGAGTAAGGCGACAGAGAGAAGCAGAAACATGCCCCTCTACTTCCGACAGGGTGTTAAACACTTAATTATAATACAAAAGTCAAAGAGGAAAAAGCATAAAACATAACTACAGTTCCTTCAGTTTGTTGATGAAGGTGCAACATAAAAAGGCATAGTTTGTGACAACAAAAACATACAAGGGGAGGAGTACAGGGAGGGAACTTGTAGAGGCAAACGAAGGGAACACGCTATGAGAAGAAAAAGGACTATTTTATCTTCGGTATATTTTATACAAACTTCATGGTAATCATGGAACTGAGATATGAAACAGTAAAAAAAAAAGAAGAAACAGAAAGTCAGCATAGAAGACCACTAAACTACAATAGCAGACAGAAACACAAGAGAAAAACAATGGCAATACAGAGCAATCAAAAAACACAAGATAAAATGGCAGTAGTAAGTCCTGACATATCAATAATTGCCCTAAATGTGAATAGACTGAATTCACCAATCAAAAGGCACAGACTAGTGGGGTGGTCTATAAAACGAGACCCAACTATTGGGTTGGCCAAAGAGTCCATTTAGTTTTCTCCATAAAATAAAAGACACATTTTTTTATTTTTACCAATAATTTTATTGGTAAAGTTATTGATTTGGATATTTGAATATGTTGGCTATCTTCCACCATTGGCTTTAGTGGGTAGAGGCCAGGGGTGCTACTAAACATCTTCCAATGCATAAGACAGCCCCACAAAAGATTTATTTGGCCAAAATGTCAATAGTACCAAGACACTTTGCAAACCACTTCTAACATGTTCGATCAATCACAGCACCTACTTCATATACTGCACAAATCTTTTTGGATTTCAGTTATGTTTTTACCTCCCTCAAAATAATAAAGCATAATATGCCAAAAATGTTGCATATCTTCTTCCAATCTTCAATATTAAAATGGCTGCACAAAAATTCACCACTTTGGTGTTTTTTAATGCTATCACAATACAATCTAACTAAATTGTTTTAAATTAAGTTAAAGACAACTAAGCACTACTAGAACCATCACATGGAAAAAGTGTAACAGACTCTTTGGCCAACCCGATAGTAGGAGACTTCAACACACCAGTGGACGGATCATCCACAGCAAATTTAAAAAGATTGAAATCATCTCTAGCGTCTTTTCAGACCAGTGTACGAAACTCGAAATCAACTACAGTAAGAAAGCTGGAAAAATCACAAGTATTTGGATATTAAACAACATGCTACTGAACAACTCTTGGATCAGTGAAGAAATAAAAGAAAGCAAAAGATACGTAGAGACAAATGAAAATACAACATATCAAAATCGTTGGGATGCAGCAAAAGTGGTACTAAGAAGAAAGTTTACAGCAATATGGGACTACTTCAAGAAAAAAGAAAATTCTTCAACAATCTAACACTATACCTTTAAAAAGTAGAAAAGGAAGAATAAAGCAAACCCAAAATCTGTAGAAGGAAGGAAATAATATCTGCGGAAATAAATGAGAGACTAAGAACAATAGAAAACATTAATGAAACTAAGAGCTGGCTCTTTGAAAAGATAAGCGAAATTGACAAACCTTTAGCCAGACTCATGAAGGAAGAGAAGAGACTCAAAATCAGCGAGGAGAGAGGAGAAGTTATAGCAATGTCACAAAAATACAAAGAATCATAAAAGAATACTCTGAGAGGCTATATGCCACCAAATTGGATAACCTAGAAGAAATGGAGAAATTGTTAGAATCATACAGCCTTCCTAGAGTGAGTCATAAAAAAGTAAAAAATCTGAATAAACCAATCACTGGTAAGGAAACTGAAACAGTAATCAAAATCTCCCAAAATAACAAAAGTCTAGGACCAGATGGCTTCACTGGTGAATTCTACCAAACTTTCAAGGAAGATTTAATACATATTCTTCCCAATCTCTTCAAAAAAATTAAAGAGGAGGGAATGCGTCCTAACTCATTTTATGAGGCCAGTGTTACCCTGATACCAAAACCAGGTAAGAATGCATCAAAAAATTATATGCCACTATCTCTGATGAACATAGATGCAAAAATTCTTAACAAAAATACTAGCAAATCAAATACAACAATATGCTAAACGGATCATCCACCACCATCAAGCAGGAATCATTTCAGGGATGTGCGAGGATGGCTGAACATCTGCAAATCAATGCGACACACCACGTCAGCAGAATGAAGGAAAAAATCATCTGTCCAATAGATTTAGAAAAAATATTTCACGTGATACAACATCCATGTATAAAAACTCTCGATAAAATGGGTATAGAAGGAAAGCACCCCAACATAATCAAGTCCCTATATAACAAATCCACAGCTAACGTCCTACTCAGGGCTGCAAAACTAAAGGCTTTTGCGCTGAGAACAGGAAGAAGACAAGGATGCCCACTCCTGCCACTCTCTTCAACATAGAGCTGGAAGTCCTAGTCACAGCAATCAGGCAAGTAAAAGAAATAAAAGGCACCTAAATTAGACAGAAAAAAAAAAAACTGTCACTGTTTGCAGACAACATGATTTTATATACAGAAAACCTTAAGGACTGCATCAAAAAAACTCAAAAAATAATAAACAAATGCAATGAAATTGCAGGATACAAAATCAGTATTCGGAGATCTGTTGTGTCTTTACGTACTAATAAAGAACTATCAGAAAGAAATGAAATAAACAATCCCATTTACAACAGCAACAAAAAGAATACAATACCTAGGAATCAACTTAGCAAAGGAGATAAAAGACCTGTACACTGAAAACTGTAAGATATTGTTGGAAAAAATTGAAGACCCAAAGAAATAGAAAGATATTCCATGTTCTCTCTCGGGTTGGAGGAATAAACATGTTCACATTATCTAAAGCAATCTGCAGATTTGGTGCAATCCCTATTAGAATGCCAGTAGTATTTTTCACAGACATAGAACAAAATTGTTTGGCTCTCCTTCATGTCACAGGCTGGAAGCGCCGAACCTTTTATGTACGGGGTCCGGCAGAAGTAACACCTGCAGGACTGTTTGGTAGCGTAGGCGAATGTCCTGCTCGAGACAGACCGCAGTCTGCACATTTCACCTGATATGGCATATGGTGTGCTTGAGTGTGATGTTGTTATGGTACAGAATGACATGCTTATGATTCTGTCATTTGAAAAGCGGCATTATTTGTGCCAGACCCTGATGCATGCAGGGGTGTCCAACCCGCAGCCCAGGATGGCTGTGAATGCAGCCCGACACAAAATGGTAAATTTACTTAAAACATTATGAGATTTTTTGTTGTTGTTTTCATTACTGTTTGTGTATTTAATGTGTGGCCCAGAGACACCAAAAGGTTGGACATCCCTGCAACAGTTAATCCTGGTAAATGATTTTGGCCCTTAGAAAGCTAAACTTCAGTAAGATTGCTAAAAACTTCAAGTTTAAGAAAAAATCCAGTTAAAATTAATAAAGCTCAACAGAAATTGTTACTTTTGATTTTATATGTTAACTTATTACTCCTAACTATAACAGGAAATAAAATGTGTCCTGTCCCAAAATTGTGCCTATATAAAACAGTTGTCATAAAACTCTTCTATTATTTTCCTAAGGCTCACAGATAATTGTTAATCGGTATTGTAATAATTCTGTAGCTCCTAGACTTTAAAAAATGTCAAGAATTCCATTTATTATGGTTTAAATGGTTATTGTGTAATGCCCTTTTTAAGAAAGGCATTCAAATGCAAGTAATTTAGTTTGTAATTTTGCATATGTAATTGTGAGTTGTATAACACTTTTAAAATATCTCGTATAAGGCAGAAGGCTACTAATCAATCTCTTCCTTTTTATTTAAAGTGTTTCTTTCAGGGAAATTGTGGTGAGCTTACTGTCCCATCAAGTGTTACTCCAGAACTTATATGATATCTTGTTAGAAGAGTTTGTCAAAGGCCCCTCTCCCGGAGAGGAGAAGAGTATCCAAGTGCCAGAAACCAAGCTGGCCGGCTTCCTCAGATACATCTCCATGCAGAACCTGGCCGTCATATTCGACCTGCTGCTGGACTCCTACAGGACAGCCAGAGAGTTCGACACCAGCCCTGGCTTGAAGTGCCTGCTGAAGAAAGTGTCTGGCATCGGAGGGGCCGCCAACCTGTACCGCCAGTCAGCGATGAGCTTCAACATCTACTTCCACGCACTCGTCTGTGCTGTTCTCACCAATCAGGAAACCATCACGGCCGAGCAGGTGAAGAAAATCCTGTTCGAGGACGATGAGAGAAGCACAGACTCATCACAGCAGTGTTCATCGGAAGATGAAGACATTTTTGAGGAAACTGCCCAGGTGAGCCCCCCGAGAGGCAAGGAGAAGAGGCAGTGGAGGGCTCGGATGCCCTCTTTAAGTGTCCAGCCCATCAGCAACGCAGACTGGGTGTGGCTGGTCAAGAGGCTTCACAAGCTGTGCATGGAGCTGTGCAATAACTACATCCAGATGCACTTGGACCTGGAAAACAGCATGGAGGAAGCGCCCATCTTCAAGAGCGACCCATTCTTTATCCTCCCCTCCTTCCAGTCCGAGTCATCCACCCCATCCACCGGGGGCTTCTCGGGGAAAGATACGCCTTCCGAGGACGACAGGAGCCAGACACGGGATCACCTAGGCGAGTCCCTGAGCCTGCGGGTGGGCAGCGGGGAAACACTGATGCTGCCCCCAAGCCCCAAGGTGGAGAAGAAGGACCCCAGCAGGAAGAAGGAGTGGTGGGAGAACGCGGGTAACAAAATCTACACCATGGCGGCTGACAAAACCATCTCAAAGCTGGTGACGGAATACAAAAAGAGGAAACAGCAGCACAACCTGCCCGCCTTCCCCAAAGAGGTCAAAGTGGAGAAGAAGGGAGAGCCCCTGGGTCCGAGAGGCCAAGGGTCCCCGCTGCTTCAGCGTCCCCAGCACTTGATAGACCAAGGGCAGATGCGGCACTCCTTCAGCGCGGGCCCCGAGCTGCTGCGGCAGGAGAAGAGGCCCCGCTCGGGCTCCACGGGGAGCTCCCTGAGTGTCTCCGTGAGAGACGCAGAGGCGCAGATCCAGGTGCGTCCCCGCCGCGAGCCCTCCCGAGTCAAAGGGTCGCCTGAGACTAAGGCCTGGCGCTGTCCGTATCAGCCTGTCGGTGGGGGACAGACATTTTATGATTAGATAATTTCAGGAATTGTTATCGTGGGTTAGAGTAGATATTGAGAAATAAGATGAAGCCAGCTCATAAAAAGGACGTGCTGTAACCAGCATGGAGCCCTGGGCTTATCACTTGAAGGTGCATTGAAGGAAATTCTCTCATTGTGAAGAATTGTAAGAAGGGCAAGGGCGACAGGCGTAGCGTTAGACGGTTATACCAAGGAATCGTTTTCATCTCAAGTGTTGCTAACCTCTCCAGAGCTCATACAAATTCTCATTCTTCAGAGGGCTCTGAGTGCTCCTATTCCTTCCTGTATTCAATATTTGTAATTCCATCATATATCAAAAATGAGCTTGAGAAGAAAACACTGTTGGCACTGTTTTGTTTGGTTTAAGAACAGAGAGATGGGAGAAAACCAATAGAGGGATCTGGAGTCAGAGCGGGCCCTTTAAAAATCACCTGGTGTTTACCCTAAACTGTGGGCTCCTGCCACCGGCATAATGAGTTAGACATCTCATGCCCTTGGATTCTGGAACCTGTATAGAAATGCATCCTTCAAATGAACGTAAATTGAGAAATAGTCGGAATTTCTTGCAAGATGCATTATTTTCCTCCAAAGTATCTGGAGCATAGAACTCAGTTTCATAATTTAGAACCCATAAAAGTCACGGACCAGATTTGCAGAAGTCCAGTCAAGCTGTGATGTGATTATTCTCTAACAGATGACCTTCCTGACAAAGAGCATACCTTAATATTTGTTTTTCATGTCTTGGAGATTTGCTCATGATTTTAAAAGTTATCATAAATTAAAGTAGGCTATTTCAAGTTTTCTAGGCATTACTATAGTGGCTGCTGATTAGAAGTGTTGTATGTCCTACGGAAATCTCATTATCAAAAAGCAAGAGAGTTTTTAAAACTGAGGGGTAAAGAAGAATTTTGTAGTCTTTGAAAGCTGAAAATAAGGTATTTGTCATGTTAGACAAGTCTCTGTAATATGAAGTTAAAATGACAATTTATCAGCAAAGACTAATTTATTACAGTCTAAAAGCCTGAGAAAACTCATTTGCCAATTGGCAGGGCTTAGCCACACCTGAGAGTTCAAGTGAACCCACTGGAGAAAGCTCACGATTCTCTTTGATCCTTTTTCTCAGGCATGGACCAACATGGTGCTAACCGTCCTCAATCAGATTCAGATCCTCCCAGACCCGACCTTCATGGCCCTCCAGCCGGCAGTGTTCCCGTGCATCAGCCAGCTGACCTGCCACGTGACTGACATCAGAGTGCGCCAGGCGGTGCGAGAGTGGCTTGGCCGAGTGGGCCGCGTCTATGACATCATCGTGTAGATGACTCACAGAGAAGAAATTCAGGAGCGAGAGTTAGAGTATGCCTAGCATTTTCCCCACCACCAGCCGCACGGAAACCAGTGTCTCAGAGAACAGCCAGCTGCTCCCTAACTAGTCAGCATTAGGGGCCATTCTGGACACGAAAGGCTGCACCCGACTGACACAAAGTATACTCTGATTTTGCACATTATTTCAGAAAAGTCTCTCTCCATTCCTTGACACATTTCTAAATCTTGACGTTTGCTTCCCAATGCTTTTACCTGCCATGTTATTGCCAAATGGGGCACATTCAAGGACCACTCCTCTGAAAACTTTGCATTGATCCTTTTTTTTTAATGCAACTGCTAAGGAAACATCTGCTGGTAAGTCAAGCTGATGTATAAACAATCAGACATCTGGTACCAAACACTGTTCATTAGAGAAAGATTCATATCATGATTGTGCATTTGGTGGGGAAGTAAACAGCTAGAGAGACATGTTCTTGGAGGTCATAATCAAGAAAAGGGTGACTTTCTCTGTAAAATAGTCCAGAACATTTAAAAATTGTCCTAAGTTGTCGAGATTTTCTGGTTGGCACTCACCAACTTCCTTATTTAAGGTACTGTTGTGCCTTTTTTCCCTATTCGTAATGGAAGAAAATTTTTTCCTAGCAGAATGTCCAGTCCACGTCATGACAGCCTTTGACACATGGTACCCACTGATATTTGCTGACACAGATGTTGCCAAGAGTCAGAAGACTGACCAGCTACCCTGGCAGTCCCATTAGTCTCTGCTTTTGCTTTCAAGGCAAAAAAGAAAAGGGAAAGAAAAAATGGTGCCTTAGTCCCTTGTTTTACAGATATTTCTATGCTCCACAGTTATCTGAACATAAGGTTTAACATTTGGTTTTTAAGAAAAGAAAACATTGAAATGCAATGCATTTGATAGCCACACCCTCAGAGGAAAGGAAGTGAGTTCTCCATTCAGTGAGCAGACTTCTCAGGGAAGGGGGCTAGGAGTGTGGGGTAGGGAGACAGCTGGATGGGGTGGGAAGGGGGATTATAATGAAATCATTTTAATCTTCAAATATCACACAGTGACCATGTGAAATTATGGTGTGTGTTACACAAGCTCTAGTCTCGGAAGAAAGTTGAAAAGTGGAGACACAGAATGAAGTTCAGGAAATGAAGGTTTCGGTTTAGATTATCTTCGTTCTCCAGGAAGTCTACTTACCCCATGTCCGAAGTCCATTTATTCAGGCCTGTATTTTAAGTGGATATTTCTTTTCTTAAATTTTGCTAGAAAAATTAATCTGGAACCTTTATTTTACTATGTATAGTATATTTAATATTTCTTAAATAATAGTAATAATGATTAAAACTCCTCAGTCAAGTTCATTCATATATATTCTCTAGTTAGTTGCTATGACATGCATTATAATTTCCCAGCCCCTAAAAATACATTCATAATTGAGTAAGTCATCTTTTAAAAATAGAACATCAACCCTTTAATATTGAAGTAAGGATTTGAAATTGACAACTGTACTTAGTGCTGGTATTTGTAAACTTAGTCTTCCTGAAAAACAGGTGAACTTATCTGCAAGGTTAACAGGAAGACTGAGCTGATTTCCTTAGGCAATCTAAAAGAAGGAACTTTATCTTTCAGGATACCACCCAAATAAAGGTTGCCACAGAACCCAGAAGACATTTTTTCCGTTCCACAAAACGCTCTTTGCCTTCAGTTTTTACTCATTAGATAATAATTTGAGTTTAGAAACAGATCAACTGTTTGATTGTAACAAGCAATGAATGGTTGGGATAGCGATGAGCTGTGTTCATGCTTTTGAATTTTTATGTCTTAAGTCAGGTAGTTACTTTTTTTTTTAACAAAAGCAGTACACCATAGGTGTTTGTTTTTGTTTTTATGACTCTCTTAAGTGCAGTTCTCCTTTGTGAGCCTGTGAGTACTACAGAATTTACTGGGGGGGAAAAGCTTCTGTAGGGTATTAAATTGCAGTAATTACAGAACGTTCATATATATCAACTTTTTATAAAGTATAAAAATTCAAAGGAAGCTAGGCTCAGTTTATGAATGTCATGTCCCAGAGTATCTTTGCTAATTATTTAGAAATCAGAATTCATTTTCCCACCGATCCTCTATTCTGGGATCCCAGGCTAGCTTATGGAAAGAAGAGTACCCCAGACTCTTTCCAAACACTGCCCTGGCACTAACCTGACTGTGGGAACTGAGAGTAAGAAGACGAGAGAACACACATAGCTCTTTACCTATAGTTTTGTAAGAGGGTTTTCGTGCCTTCCCACCACCTTTCCTAGAGCCACCTCCCCGCCCCCACCCCACACTGGTCTTCAGCCCACCCACATTCCCAACGTACTCTGCACTCTGCATCCAGTCAGAGTTCAACCAGAAAGTTAACCGCCACCGCGGTGCTTCCCAGAGGTATTTGTGGTCTTCAAAAAGGACATTGCTTAATACAAGTAGTCTCCGATGAGCAGGACTTCAGGTCACAGTGAAGTCCGTTGAATCCTCCCAGGGGTGGGGAAGGAGGGGAGAGAAGTGGGAACCCTGGCTAGAGAGAGGCAGACTGGCCGGTGAGTCCCTCACACTCCCCTGGTGTCTCCGTTTCTGCCTTTCCCCAAGGTCTCTGAAAGACCAGGGTCAGGACAGCCTTCGCAGGTAAACCGGTTATTACCATATATTTACACGTCTCAGTGGAGTAAGAGTTGGCACATTGCTTTTAGTTGCTGGTATTTACTGCCAAAAGCGTGTTGCCCTAAGGTTGAGATCTACTCTCTTTTTCTAATACTTTGGTAAAGTGCATACCATGAACACCTGGAAAACGCAGAGTGTAAAAGAATCCCTGACTCGACAGCTCAGCTGAGGACATCACCCTCTCCGTCAGATTTCTCCTTGCCGTGAGGGCACAGATTCAAGGGGGGTCGATAGGTTGCCTCTCCCGAGCACCCTGTGAAGATGCTCAGGCTGCCTCCTTATGCCATCCTGTTCTCTCTCCCCTAAGACTGTTCTCTAGCCTTCTCCATCAATACAAAACTAGGCACCTTTTGCCATTTTTAGGCTATTTAATGGCGGCCAAGGCTGATGCTAACATACATAACGGTTCAAGTTAAAGTGTTTTCCGTCAGACACGACAAAATGATAACGTAATTCAACAATACCTTTAAATGGAAACTTCTTCATAACAATATCCCAAGGCTTCTTGTTCTTGTTTTAAGGAGCAGGCTTATACAGAGTCAGTTGAAAGAGTGATAGGCCCTCAGCTGCATTACAGAACGGATGTCTTTGACTCCCCTCAAATACATCGCAGTACTGCTTATGGAGGAAAGTTTTCTTAAAAAGGAAAATCACTCATGTCAGTCCCTTCAGATTAATCAGCCTTTGCTTGGAGCTGAAAACAATAGCAAAAAAAGCCACAGACTGCCGGGAGGAGGTGACGTTTGTTGAGCGCTGTGTGCATGTTGGCCCTCACCTACACTGCCATGTGTTATTTTCACAGTAACCTTGTGGAACAGGTGTTGCTCTCCTCATTTTTTCAGATGAGGACAGAGACCCAGAGAGGTTAAGAAATTTGCCCAAGATAACCAGTAAATGGCAAAGTTGGTTGCAAAAGAGGTATTCCTGAATTCAAAGGCCACGTTATCTCCACTACACCATGCTGTAAATGTGGAGTGAACACCGGAGTCTCTCAAGGAATTACATGGTTAAAATGAGTTTAAAATACTTGATTGATGTCCCAGCTCCATAATGTTACGGGGATTTTTCTAAAAGGGTTTTTAAAAAAAGGATAGGGTTTATATATAGAAAGATCACGTAGAACAATATTTTGAGTGTCCAAATACAAACAAAATCTAAATTTTAATCTTAAAGCAGGCCTTCAGTGGTAATTTAGAAAGCCTGCCAATTAGGCGGAAAGGACGGAATAAGCTGTTACACGGGGAAAATGTGGCGGTCTACGTCAGGAATGACATGCGCAAACTGGGAACCTTTTCCAGGTACCACTTCATCACTCAGAATAAAGTGCCCTGCAGCCAACAGTGCCTCTCCACTTGCTTCACCGGGAAGTATATAGTACTAAATTTGTAGGTCAGCATCTAAGTTCAGGAATATGCAAAATAAGTAACCATTTTGAAATGCATACTCCGGAGAGGAAGTCTTAGTTACACAAAATTGTTTAAAGATCCTGCTGCTGAGGGCATCAGGTCAATATCCACAGTAACCATGTGCCATAACACCTAGATATCCCTGTGTGCTTTGCAGACAAGGAAACAGGCAGCAGGACAACCCAGAGCTCCACATGTGTTTGGGTGCCACGTAGGTGAGCCCAGTGAGATTCAGCATGGCCTTTAAAAAGCAGGAGACTGCTTTTGAGCACTTTTTATTGGAAATACGAGCTTGTTATTGGGCAAGATTGATGAAATTGGTAAAGGACTCATTTATATCTATGCCTCATTAAAAAAGAAACCCCTATGTTCCTCTCATTGATTAGTAGACCAATCTAGAAAACTGTGCGATTCTCTTCCTGTGCTTGTATCATGATGTTTGTATGTGATGTGGAAGTAACTAATAATTCAAATTTTGGACTAAAACACCATATAGCTTTCCAAACCACAATTATAACTTCAGAAAAGACAGACCAAAAAAGAAAGAAAAAGTCATGTCCTGGGATAGTCTAAGAGAAACTCAGTTGAGAACAATGCTCGATTTCCTTACAAACAGCGGCAACACTTGGCTGAAGAAAAGCCCATAGCACACCACTAGCACCATATAAAACAGTCCTCTCTTCGTGTCCTAATGCAAGGGGGCTCCAGGGAGGAGGGACTGGCCAACCTTCTTAGTGACAGGACTGCAGCTGACTGCTGGTGAATCCCTCCCAGGTGCGGTCCTTCCTGCCTCTTCAACCACCAGGAACTGTTTGTGCTGTCAGTTTCTCTCCTGAAGGTATAAGTAATGGTTGTCTAGTGTCTCCTGACTTTAGAATAGCAGTCCTCGGACGTTAGCTCAGATCAGAATCACCTGGAGCGCTGGCTAAAACACAGGTTGCCAGACCCAGACTTTCTGACGCAGTAGGTCTGGAAATCTGCATTCCTAACAAGTTCCTAGGGGGTGCCTGCCCGTGTTGCTGCCCTGGGGACCACACTTTGAGAACCACTGTCTTGAGAAAATGTCCAACTCTTACCTTTAAGATCAGCTTGACTCATCAAGAACTAGAGAAAAACCGAACTTAACCTTGGGCAGACGACTTGGGATTGGATTTCTCTACAGCATTCCTGCTCAATCTTCCCAGTTTCTGTGTTCATTATACCAACAATTGTTGTTTTACAAGCTCGAGGACAATGAATGTGTAAGTTCTATGGAGCAATGAGATCAGTGCAAGCTTCTCGTCTTTGTATTTAGAGACATTGATTCTGTGGATAACCATTTGTGTCCTGGTTGCCCTTTGACTTGTACTGAGGTGATTTTAAGTTTAAGTATGTGGTGTTTGCGTTTCTTCTGTTACAGTTTTAATGAGATGTTTCCATGTGGACTTCACCGTAACCTTGGCTCCTGGCTTCCAGATGTTTTTGAGTAGTTGCTTGCTTGCCAGTGATTTTCTCTCTCTCATTAGCCACCAAAATGTCAGCACTTCAAGATGACATTACACTGCCTGGTGTACCTTCCTTTTTCTCTTCATTGTCTGGTGTAAATTAATATTTTCATTTCCTGTAGACCTGCAAACAGTCTCCCAAATGGCTTCATAGAAATTTGCAAACATAACCACTCCCTTATGAGCAGTAAATGTGCCTGTTTTAAAGACTTCGCAGTAGATGTGTCGGGTTGGTGCTCTCATCTGCACAAGAGAGACCGTGTCCGTTTTCCCATCTTCCGAATGATGGGGGAACTGTAAAAGTGCGTCAGCAAGCTTTGGGAATACAGTGAAGTCATGTTAACTCAAGGATGGCTGGGGCCTTGGTTTAGTTATTCGCTCTCTATTCAATTAATTAGCTTAGAGATTCTTTTTATGTGAAGAAAATAAGAAACATAGAGGGAATAATTCAAGCAAAAAAAATTAAGTACCTTAAAATCATCACCCACGTGTACACTATACTAATTACATATAGTTCTTATTGATTTAACAAAGTTTCTCTAAATACTTCTTAAATACCCTGCCATCATTTAAATTACCTGATTCCCTTGCACGAATAGAAAATAATGACTATGTTTACTAGAATTAATGAGATCAGAAAATATATCAAAGTGTTCATGGTATAAAGTATTCAAACCCTTGCCTCTGTGGATGGAAATAAAGTTCTTCATTTTACTTTTGTTTTCCATAACCTTTTCTGGAAATTATGTATGCATTTAATTCTTTTAAGAATAATTTCTTTTCAAAGTAAATTTTAAAATTAATCTCTAAGAATAATTTATTTTCAATTTATTTTACCAACTGGTGCCAAAAAAAGGGAGGGGGATCTAAAAGCCAATCTTTTGAACTACAACATAAAATACTATGTTTTCTCTGAAAGTCGGGGAAGCTCTAGCCTCTGACAGCACCAGCCACCATGGTCGTCCATGGCTACCTCATGATTACGTGCAAGCTACTTCATACCCCTCCCTCTACTATTTGTTCTTCTGATTTTAGTTGGAAGTAGTTCTCGCTGATAAAAATAAGTCTCCCACTAAATAGGCAAAACTGGACCAAGAGGAATGCTTCTGATGTTTTGGTTTCACCTGAGTTGAAACCATGCGGTAGAATATACGGGTATGGCGTGACGGGGCAGGAGACGGTGCCTAGAGGGGAGGGCCGATTGTGTCTGTTTATGGTTCTTGATTTGAGTTTTGGTGGGTTGGGAGGGGTAAGAATAAAAAATGTATTGCCCTAATCATGCCAAACAATTATTACTCAAGATTATTTTTGTGCTTTTCTAAGAGGAATAAACTTAAATAAGTTAAATTCTAAACAGTTCCCCTACTACCGTGTCCCTGCTCTAAAGAAAGCCAGTGGGTGGTAAGGGTCCTTTCTATCCTTCCTTGTATTATGCCAAAGAACTGACTTGTTTTCACTGAAAAGTATACATGAATGAAGCTTGGTATAGCCATAATGATTGGAGTCAGTATACCATTTCATCCGCACAATGCAAATGTGTCATTGCAGCCCCTTTCACCAGGAGCCTTGAAGCGTTTCGTTCACTCCAAAGGACTTGTCAAGGAAGTACAGTTTTGTTTTGCCTTATCATTTAGTCAGTTTGGTCACATTTATTAAAAAAAAAAAAGAACTAAAAACCACCCTCCTTTGTACGTTGGTGTAACTGTTTGATTTGATACGATCTACGTGTTGTTTAACGGGTCTCTGTGAGCAAGTTCGCAGGTGCGTTTTGTGTGCATTTTATCTGAGGTGAAAAGGAAAATTCTAAAGAGAAAATATTTTAAAAGATATTGTATTTATGTTGCTTGTGTTGTAGAATAAAGATTCAAATGCACTAAAAAATCGGATATGTGGAACAACTTTTTTACCAAATAAGTATATGTATCGAGATATTTCATAATTCTGAATGAAGAGCCCCCTTTCCAGGTCTGTAACAGAGACAGCCACTGCTGAAAATTTGGTGCATGCCTAGAAAACGCATTTGAAGGTGTGTGTGTGTGTGTGTGTGTGTGTGTGTGTGTAGACACACCATTGTTTCCTTTTTTCTAAAGGGCTTATTTTACAATATTGTTTTGGGTTTTTCTTCATAAGAATAAAATTCCCATTAGTAGATACTGATATAATCTATGCATTAAAAAAACTAAGAGTTATCTTCTGTTCATAAATGACTAATCCTCTTCATAGGAACATGATGATTAAAATAGAACATTCGAAATATAATACAACGACTTTTAACTTCATGATCTTATTGCATTGCAGTTTTAAAATTAACTGTCTCAAAAGCCTATTAATAGTATAGGCCTAGGAATCCTCATACTCAAATCGTGGAAAACTGCTCTTTGGCCAACAGAAGGATAAAAGACACACAAAACGTCATAAAGATGGATTCTGTGTATATGACCTTCGGTCATGATTATGTCATTCTATCACACTGGTAATCTCACAGTTGTAGTGCTAAGACTTGGTCACTTCCATCTTGTGGACAAAATGAAACTAAAATAGACACTAATATACTTTGCGTAAGGACATCACAGCCATGTTCATGGATGGAGACCGCTGTAGCTGTGGCAGAGCATCCCAGGCTTCGCTCCATCCTGGGAGTGGGGAAGCCAGACAATCCTTGTGAAGAGAGCCCAAGATTCCTGCTCTGCAGAATGAATACAAATTAGTAACTGAAAAGGCTATTTTCAGTTACTAATGTGCTTTGTACATTAGTAATGTGCTTAACTAATGTGCTGAACTAATGTACATTAGTAATGTGCTAACTTACTAAATTAGTAATTAGTAAGTTAGTAATGTGCTTTGTAATGTAGCATGTGCTTTGTACATGCTACATGCTAACTTCTATGTGTTAGAGGATGACCCGTCTCATAAACAGCCCCACCACTCTGCAAGATGATTTATACTTGAGATCTAATGCAGACAAAATTTTGACATTCATATCCATGGATGCACTACAACATAGAAAGCTTAACAGTTTATGTCAGTCTTCTATGAGGAGATCAGCAGCTCATGTAGATCAGTTTAGTCAAACGTTTTGGACACAAACTCTATATCAATAGCCAATTCTTCCATTATTAACCTCTAGCAATGAATACAATATGGGCTGAAAACTGTATGTATTTCTATAAAGAAGAGACTTGATACACTTCAACTGTTTGGCTTATGATCAAAATTTGTATTATAATTTAGGTTCGATAAATATTTCATACCACTCATTAGAAAATTTACTTTCCCATCCAGCTTAAAGCTAGGTTCAATAAGTGAGTGAAAATAAAATTGAAGCATAATGCAATATTGCGGCTTTCACATATTGACCAGCATTCCCGTTATCTGGAGCCTTTGAAAGGGCACTCCAAGCCTGCCTTTTATCTCTTCCTTGCTTGTTTTTATTTATAGATTCCTAGTTACAATATCCAGTCACTGGTGCCCCAAGTCTGCCCTGTTAACTTAATCTGGAGAAACAAACTCTCCAGTTTAATGATCTCATCGGAACTCAGAGGCAACAACATAATTAAATCCCAGAGAAGTTTATAAGCAGTTTCCAACTCAAAAAAAAGTACCATTTCAACATGAAGGGATCGAATTCACAACAGTTTAGAGCTGAGAACTGTTGGCTGTAGAGTTTCCTAGTCTTCCCTACATCATCGCCCCACTTTATTGGGCTTCCCTTCACTAAGCTCCACAGATGTGACATTTTCACAGATCGAAGGCAAGACCCTCGACCAGCAAAAAGATTACAACTCACTTTATTTTGATAGTATTTGCTTTATTGCAGTGGTTTGTAACTGAGCCCACAATGCCTCCTCCCAGGTACGCCTGTGTATTCATTAATTGCTATATTGAACTATTGTAAATGGTACAAATGACGTAAGGAAGTAAAACAATGTTCTTTGCCAGTATCTCTAGCAGAGAATAACCTTCGGGAAAATAAATGTTAAATGTGATGCAGAAGCCTCCATTATATCTCAGCTTGAAATAAAAATGAGTATTGAAATGAGTTTACCACCTACAAAGGAAAAGATACTGTTGGCCATATTATAGTTAAAAGTTCAGTATGCCAAGGTTTGCTTTAGTCTGTTCCTAGGACAGCCATCGGCTCCATAAATCCTGCTCAATGTTCTAATATAATAACGGGTTATAAAAATGACATTCCTCTAAAGCCGCAAATAGATTTATTTTTCAAATAAGAGGAATAGATGTTATCACAGACCTCTCAGATCAAAACCATTTACAAATGGGCTTCTTGGAAAACTGAGCATATTTCTAAGTGAGCATATTTGGTATCTGAAACCCTACCGACTGGAGACACAGTATTTTAACATTAGTATTTTTACAATGTAGAGTTAAATTCTACACTGTTAAATTGGTAAATGTAATTTAAGCAGCTTGTATTCCTTTGGGTGGGAGAGCCTATAAAACCTTCAGGGAATCAAAGCACAGAGAAAAATGACATCTATTCAATATTTGGCCAAAATATCAATAGTACCAAGAAACAGTGCAAACCACTTTTGACACATTTGATCAGTCACAGCACCTTCTCCATACATTGCACAGATCTTTTTGTGCATTTCAGTTGCATTCTTACCTCTCTTGAAATAATAAAGTGTAATATGCCAAAACATTGTGTATTCCCTTCCACATTCAGTATTAAAATGGCTGCACAAAAATTCACAAATTTTGATGTTTGTTTAAAAGCACACTGATATGACAGCTATCACAATACAATCTAACAAAATTGTTATGAATGAAGTCAAAGACAACTAAGCCCTACTAGAGCCATCTTATGGAAAAAAACAGAAGAACCCACGGCCAGCCTAATAATAATATGCTCACAAACACACTGTGCCGGTCTAGGACTGGGAGTTAGGGCTTCTGGTTCCAGGGCGATCACAGCAGAATAGAGGTGACGTGAGAGACAAAGTGCACTTCTTTTCCATGTAATTTGATGAGTTGAGCCCAGATTCACAGCCACCCTTCCTTGTGAGGATTCAAAGACAGGATGCTTTTATCTGGTTATTGTATTGTGGGCTCCTTTGTAGTCTGGGGAGATCTATGGGTCCCCTTTCAAAATGACTTTAAATATCTTAAATAACTTTAAATGCATATGGTAAAGTATATTTTATTACAAAGGACACTAATGTAGTTTTCAAAACACTCAACCTTTGAAACCATAATATCTATGTAGTCTTTCTCACGAACACATTAAATAATGAGACCTAGCTGTGGTTCTCATAGCAACTTCTAGACATGTGAGAATTTTGAGGGCCCCGTAACAGGAAAAGGTTGATGATTTCCATGGAATCAAGCCATGGGAACTGCCACTATCACATTGGTTTGTTGCCTATGTTCAAAATTGAAGGACATGTTAAATTTCAGCTGGAAGTCAGTAAAAATAAAGCTATCCATTCTTTCTTCCTTGTCCACGGACCCCTCATTTCACTCCATACCTCAAGTTACAAACCTGTGCTCTGCAGTGAAGCTGCCCTGGGGGTTGAATGCTTCAACAACTGCTGCCTATTTCTGGGCCTCCGCCTGAACTCTTCTACTTAGGAACCAAACTTACAGCATTTTGACTTTAGGTCAGACTGTACATCAGATTCTTAGAACTAGATTCTTAGAATAAAAATGTGACTTAGCTTCTTCGAATCATTTTCAAAAAGAGATCCACAGGCTCTCCGAATCACCATCCCTCTGAAAGCTTGTCAGATTCAGATTCCTGAGTCCTGCATCATTCTTGCAGGCCATAATTTTTGAGGCAAGACCTGGACACCTGCAAGTTCAACAAACAGTCAAATGGTTCTTGTGTACTTTACAATCTGAGCCCGTCTAGGTAGCAGAGCTAGTTCAGGTGCATAATCGAACTTCAGGTAGGAGGAGGGGTTGCAGGCAGGGGAGGTGTGTTTTTGATAGAAGACAAGTCACCCAGGAAGCTGTTGTCCTGTTGTGTGCCTTTTGAAGATCATGTGTAGAAGCTACGTGTAGTTGTAAGGC
>PVKM010011957.1:0-32433 GCA_004027735.1 Carollia perspicillata | reverse complement strand
ACGGCTGCCCAAATACCAACTCCCTCTACCAGATCTGCTGGCCTCGGGCCTCCCTACTGGGCTCCCGTGGTCTCTCCAGATAGCGGAGGAATTGGCTTGAGTTCTCTCTGTGGTGACTTCAGCCTCATCCCCACCACATGGACCTCTGGTGGCAGCAACTCGAGGGCATGAAACAGCTTGGAGTTAGAAATGCAGGGTGAGGGAGAGGAGCTTGGAAGAGCAAGACCTTATCTCGATTCTCTGCTGCGAACACAAAACACGCCATTCCAGAGCACAGACTTACACTGGCTCCTCTCTAGATTTTAGGGCAAATGGCAGCAGAACCTCTCCTCGTGAAACATTCACACCGACACACAGACTCGTTTGCTGTGTGGATGGAAAAGATGCCATGGATCCCCATCATGGTCAGACGCAGGAACGGTGCATCCAAAACAGTGATCATGATTTGGACAAAACCAATAATGATTCTTTGCTCAAGACACCCAAGACCCAGGGCTGCTAATGAAAACAGTTTGGAAACAGTTAATGTCATTAAAAAAAATAGGTTGCACTACAGGGGTGGGGTGGTCGGTTCTAAGACAAACGCTGACCTTGGCAGTAGAAAGCCTTCCTGTGTGGCACAGGGCAGGATGAGGCCAAGGGGATTGCACTGGAGAACATGGACCTTTATCCTTAACCTTTAGTTTGTAACTCTGGCCAAACATTTCTGTCATTTAGAAAGTGTGATTTGCTTTTAGATAAGTTTGTGTTTCTTCTACAGAGAATACACATAGTTTCTTAACTAAGATCAAAAGCAACTAGAAATGTCTCAAAAATGATTATTTGGCCCCCATCTCAGGAGTGGGTGGGGGTAGAATAATGCCAAATTCAACAGGCCAGCACTCCGTGCGCCCTGAACAAAGCCAGGGGATCTCAGCGTCCAGGAGCATCTTGGAAGCTGGACAGAACCAGTCTAAACGAATGGCTAACATTTAGGAGCGATGCCAGGGTCACTCTGGCCTCATGTGGGTGAAAGCGCATGTGTGGATTCCTCTCTGGTATGCGCCACTGCTTTTTAGGTCACAGCAAAGAGAAGAAAGAAAAAGAAACCTGCAGTGTCATTGTCTTTTATCGTTACCTACGCAATTGCCTCTACTGGAACTCTGTTTTTTCATGTGGATTTGAATTACTGTCTGTGTGCTCACCTGTCAGCTTGAAGAACTTCCTTCAGTATGTCTTTTAAGTAAGACCTGCTAGCCACAAATCCTGGTTTTGCTTTTTTAATTTGGGGATGTCTATATTTCTCTTTCACCTTAAGCCAACTTTACTCAGATGTAATTCACATACCATACAACTCACCAACTGAAAATGTACAAGTCGATGGTTTTGGGGGTAGTCGGGAGCTGTATGAGCATCACCATAATCAATTTTAGAACATTCGTTTAACGCCAAAAGAAACCCTGTGCCCATTAACAGTTAGTTATATGTTGAGCCCTGTCCCCAAAATGATACGCCGAAGTATTAGTCCCCAGTACCTGTGAACGTGACTTTATTTGGAAATAAGATCTCTGCAGAAGTAATCAAGTTAAGATGAAGCCGTTTATATGTTTGACTGGCATCCTTAGGAGAAGAGGAAGAACTGGACACAGACACACACAAAGGGGGAAACGCCACGGGGGGCCTGACACAGACACTAGATGGGGGGGATGCCTGGGGCCGCCAGAAGCTGGAAGAGGCAAGGAAGGATTCTGTCCTGGAGGATTCGGAGGGAGCGTGGCCCTACCAACAACTTGATTTTGGACGTCCAGCTCCAGAACTGTGAGAGAATACATTTCTGCTGTTTTGTGCCACCCAGCTTGTGGCACTGCGATGTGACAGCCCCAGGAAACGGGTACACAGTCACTCCCCAACCCCTGCACACTGTCCCGGCTCTGGGCACCCGACAGTGCGCTCCCCATCGCTGTGGGACGGCCTATTCTGGAAGTTTCACACGAGAGGAACCACACAATAGAGGGCCGTCCTCTGGGACTGGCCTCTTTCACGTAGCATGATGTTTTCAAGGTTCACCCGTGTTGCAGCGTGTGTCAGTGCTCCGTTTCCTTGTATCGCCTAATAATATTCGATCATACGGATATGCTACATCTAACCATTCATCAGGTGGTGGACATTTGGGTCTTTTACGCTTTGGGACTATTATGAATAATGTTTCTCTGAGCACTTGTGTGCAAGTGTTCGTGGGGACATATGTTTTCACTTTTCTTGGGTAGGTACCTAGGAGTGGAATTTTCGGGTAAGCCTGTGTTTAACTTTTTGAGGAACAATCAAACTGCTTCCCAAAGCAGCTGCCCCACTTTTTTTTATTCCCACCAGCACCATCTGAGGGTTGCCTTCATTTTAGAAAGTTAGCTTTGCTGGGTATAGGGGTTTTAGTTGACAGTTTTTTTCCCTTTCAGCACTCTGCATGCACACAGTCCTCTGGCCCCTGGGGTGACGGCGGTCTCAGGGCAGTCACTCTTAGCTGTCTTCAGTCTGCCCCTTTGCTCCTTGCTGCCAGCATCACCGAGCCACCAGTACCTCCTTAATTAATCACCGCTCAAATTTTCTTTGCTTTTGATAATGACCTTAGGCATGAACTTTTTCATGCTGTATTCCAAGTGAAAGCAGTTCTCCTGGTGGAAATGCCATTTTTACATCCTGGCTTTCTTTCAGGGTAGAACTCCCACGCCTGAGCTGGGGGTGGGGACAATAGCCCACTTCTCCTGGAGTGAAATATTTGCTCTACAAATGAGTACTGCGTGTGAGGGCAGAGGAGTTGATAATCCTTAGTCTTCTTTTCTCAGCCCTCCTGACATGAAATCTCCACCCTGCAAGCAGGCTTAGGTGAGGGCAACTGAGACCCCCATGTGTTTGGCCTATTCTGCCTGGGACAGAGATCCTTCCCCATGAATAAGGGCTGAGCGGGGAAAGGGAGCTCAGACCTCTCAACCAGGCTTGCCTGGGACAGTGTTTCCACGCACGGGGCTGGAGAGAATGAGGAATGACAGCAGCCCACCCCTCCCAGAAGGAAACCACAGCCCTGGACTCTGTGTTGAGGAGAAGGCTGGTAACGGTGGCCCCATCTCCTCAGCCACATCCTCTTGGGTTAGAGCTTCCCTCACATGCAGCAGGGGAGGCATATGAGGACAGGGCATGGCTCAAACGCTACCAACTCTGGATGTTCCTACTGAGCTATGGATGTTCTCAAATAAGCGTTTCTCCATTTGCTGTACACTCTTAGAACAATGTCCAGAAATTTTTAACTGGTTGTTATCATTTCCACCAGCTTAGTGGCTTTGCTGGTGAAAGGGTCTTCCAAATTCCTCACACCATCATTCTGAAGATCTGAAATCCTCTCTATTAATCAGACATACAGCGGCCAATTGAGTCTTCTTTGTCATCACAATCTAAAACACCCTCCAAGATCTGAAGTGGCTATTCTGTCTTTGTGCCATTTTGCTATGTGCTATAGACCTTTCTAGTACTCAGCAATACTTCAGGAGCTTCTCTCTTTCTGGGAATATGGGAAGATTCTCTTGTCCTGCCGTCCTGGAAGTTGGCTGTGATTCCTATCTTCTTTGGCCAGTGAGGCGTGAGAAGTTTATCACTTCCAAGAGGAATCATTTGCTTGGCATTAATTTCTTGATTGCTGTTGTATGTTTCTCTATCTTGTCTCCTCTCTTGCAACAAACCATGAAGCTTTAGGATGACAGCATCACAAAGTGAAGAGGCCTCTGGTCTCCTGGGCTCTGAGTGACAACTGTGCAAAGCAGAGCCTTCATTCTTCTGGTCGGACACACGGTGTGAGAAAGAAATGAATCTTGGGTGTTCTAAGCCCCTGAGATTTGGGGATCGTTCGCTTCTGAAGCATACCCTAGTCTATCCTGACCGATAAGAATATTCTTCTTAAAATTTCTATCATAGGCAGCACATGTTTCTGAACTTCAGAAGTTACTGGTTAAGGTCAGTTTCATTGTTTGGTGTATGTGTAAAATCCTAGCTTCGTAGCGAGCCCACAAGGTGCTCCATGTCTGTGCGCTGCCAATCTGTTGGTCTCAGCTGTCCCAGGGTGCTCTGCCTCCCGTTTCCTCTCTTATATGAAGCTGCACAAGGCTCTCACCCCTAAGCACACCACCTGTTCCTGCTTCCTTTACACGGTACCAACATCCGACCTTCCAGACTCAGCACGTACCACCTTCTACAGACAGGGAAAGCCGGGAGGGGAAGGTGGAATGAAGAGAGAAGATGGACAAGATGTTGCATTTGCGTGTAAGTTGCTATGAAAGTGGGAGGGCCCAGAAATAGTCTTAAGATGAACTGTGTGTGTGTTTTGTTTTGTTTTTAAAGCTTGCCAGGATACTTGCTCACAAGTTTGTATTGACATCTTATTTCAAGCTCTTGGCAAGGAAAGACTGACAACAAGAAAAAGAAGAGTCTGTTAAAAGATTATTGGGTTAGTCAGTCAGTTGTGTGGACAAGCCTGACTTCCCAGAAGTTCTTAATCATTTAGGAGTATCGGAGGATTGCTCAAGCACTCAATCAGGAATGTGCACTACTTCCCAGAAGGAGGCTGAGAATTACGTCATGCAGAAAGTTGTGCTGCAGACCCGCTCTGACTTTCTCTCTTTCTCAGGAGGCTACAAAGAGACGCTATTGGCTTGATCAGTTGTGGCTCACTCATTGGTTTCCTCTTTAGAATCAAAAAGCATTCCCGGATTTTTTTTCTTGTTGTTCACTCAAGCATTTATTAAATGACAGATGGCTAGTTGCTGATGTTTTAAAGATGAAAAGAAAGTCCCTGCTCTTCATGGAGTTCATAGCTTTTGAGGGGAGGCAGACGTGTCCACACATAATTGTGTAAACAAACAAAACTGTACCTTGGTATGTTCAGAGGACTATGCAAGATACAGAGGCTGTGGCTTTATTTGGACTCAGGGATGGCAGGGCAAGGGAAGAATACAGAATAGGTTCAAAGAGAAATATTTATATTTTGGAGGACAACAAGGAGTTACCAGGACCCCAGACACTCTGGGAAGTGGAGAATGATCGGAATGGACATGGTACATTCAAGATGCCCAAGGACCCTGACAGTACGTGTGTGAGGGAGGGCGTGGGGAGATGGCAGCTGGGGGAGGGGTAAGGAGCCTAAAGTGAGCCCTGGGAACATGGGGTAGCATCAAATCATGCTAGGAAGGAGGGTAACTGATCAGATGACTCTGGATAGTATTTTAAATGAGCAGAAATGGGTAAGCGAAGAATGGGAGGCTGAATGATGAATACAAGTGAGTATAAAGCACAGGTGAGAAATGACTAGCGTCTGATCCCATCTAGGGTCAGTGTCAGATCACGATGGCTGTGAAATACTCTGCGATGGATTCAGTCACTGTCCATCTCCTTGCAAATAGCTCATAGAAGATTTTCACACATCTACAACCATAACTAATTGATGAGACAGAAAGTGAAAAATGCCTAAGAAACCTATAGCTAAAGTGCAACAGGGCTTCAGAAAGCACAAAGATTACTACTGATTGGAGAAAACAGGAAAGGTTTCAAAGAGCAGGTAGCATTTGAGATGAGTTATAAGAGCACAACAGGATAAATGCAGAGGTGGGGAAGGCATTCACAGCTGAAGAGACAGGGTAAGCAAATCCTGACTGAACAGATGAATAGAGGGGCCTCAAACAATCAAGGCCACTGGACGTCAGTGGAGAGCCCTGAGAACACAGGCAGAGGGAAGTAGGAATGCAGTTGTTAGACACGAAACCGGTGAACTCAACATGGCCCAGTAAAGAAGCAACTAGACAAAGAGGCAAGGGACAAGGTGTGTTCGCAAGGAACTCAGGTAAGAAGTATAACGGCGTCATCCTGAGAAGACGGAGATCCTAGGAGAGCAGCTTGAGCAGGGGCGGTGGGGGATCAGTTTGTTACAAGTTGTGTTTGAGGTGCTGAGGATGCATTTTAGGGAGATGTTTGAAAGGGAAGATGAGCACACAGGAGAAAAGGTAGGGCCGGTAATAAGAGTGGCAAGTCAATCACTGAAGTCATTAACTACAGATGTTCTCGGGTTAGGATGAGTTATCCGCCAGTCTGTGCCCTGACACACCAGGTGGTTAGGACCTGAAAAGGTCTCCGCTCTCAAGTGCGACGACAGGAGAAAGCACACACCTGGAAAATTAGTATGAGCAAGTAAAAAGCAAACACATAAAAGGTAATGTGTGTGCCAACTGCAGCAGTAAACTGTAGGCTGTTAGTTATTTGGAGGTCTGTTCCCCCATGGGATCACTCATTTATAAACTATCATTACTGATCAGTGCTCTGAGGGTTAGACTTGTCCTCCAGCATTTGACAAAGTGCTGAGTCTGGCAGTGGTTGCACACGTGAACTCAACTCCATGTGGCTTGACATCAGCACTGTTGCCCAGACGCCCCTCCCCCAATTATTTACAGATAAAATACTCTTGCCAATCTGTTCACTGGAACGTCCATCGACAACCTGGACAATGGATAACAGCATACCAGGACTTTTCTGTTGCAAGATGTTTTGAAATGGGACCATGGGAAGGTGTGTTAAGTGGAGCCAGGTTAAGTGGAACCAGTTCACAAAGCCCCTCTCTGTGCACGGAATCTTCAGGGCCTCGATCCCAGCAAGGGAGGCCTGCGTTTCAAGCGCCCTTACCTCCCCCAACAGGAAACAAGGCTGGGGTTCTGGTCAGGAAAATTAGGCAATGAGAAGAAATACAAAGCATCCAGATTGAAACTATCTCTATTTGTAGATGACATGATCTTACATGTAATAAATCCTGAGTATATACTAAAAATACTAGAATGAACAAAGAAGTTAAACAAGGATGCAGGATACAAGGTCAGTATAAAAATCAATTGTGTTTTTATACACTAGTAGTCAACATTTCACAAATGAAATTGAAAAAACAATTCCATTTGCAACAGCACCAAAGAGATTAAAATACTTAATAGAGTTAATTTTAAAAGTGCAAGATATGTACGCCAAAAACTATAAAATATCATTGGAAGAAATTAAAAATCTAAATAACTGGGAAAGCATCTCATGTTCATGGATCTGGAGACAATATTTTTAAGATGATAATACTCTCCGAATTGATCTACATATTCAAAACATTCCCTACCAAAGTCCCTGCCACCTCTTTTTTTTTTAAGAAATTGACAAGCTAATCTTCAAATAAACATGAAAGTGCAAGAGACCCAAAACCACCAAAATAATCTTGAAAAACAAGAACAGAATTGGAGGACTCATAGTTTCCAATTTCAAAATTAACTAAAAAGCTGCAGTAATCAAGACAGCACAGTGCTGGTATGGGGATAGGCACACAGATTAATGGAATAGACTTAAAGTTTGGAAATAAATCCTGATACTTGTGGTTAAGTCCTTTTTTAAACAAGGCACCGAGACAATTCAATGGGGAACAAATAGGCTATTGAACAAATTGTGTTGGGGCAACTGGATATTCACATATAAGAAAATAAAGCTGGATCCTTATCTCACCCAATATTCAAAAAATAACTAAAATAGATCATTGACCTAAGTGTAAGAGCTAAAACTGTAAAACATTTAGAAGAAAGCATAGGAGAAAATCTTTGTGACTTTTTTTTAATAAGGCAATGACTTCTGAATTATGACACCAAAAGCAAAGCAACAAAAGAAAAAAATTAGGTAAATTGGACCACATACAAATTAAAAACTTTTGCCCAGGCTGAGTGGGCTCAGTTGGTTGGAGCACTGACCCATGAACTAAAGGGTTGTGGGTTCAACTCTTGGTCAGGGCATATACTGTGTCACGGGTTTGATCTCTAGTCAGGATGCATATGAGAGGCAACTGTCCAATATTTCTCTTTCACACTGATGTTTCTCTCCCTCTCCCTCCCCCTCTCTCCCCCATCCCACCCTCCGTATCTCTCTAAAATCAATAGACATAGCTTCAGGTGAGGATTTTTAAAAAATTAAAAACTTTTGTGCTTCAAAGGACACTATCAAGTGAAGGAAGTAAAAACCAACCCATATAATGAAACGAAAGTTGTAAATCACATATCTGATGAAGGACTTCTATTCAAAATAAAGAACCATTAATAATTTAGTTATTAAAAAAGTGAAAAACCCAAAAATAAACAAAGGATTTGAATAGACATTTCTGCAAAGAAGAAATACAAATAACTGAGAAACACGTTAAAAAGATGTTCAACATCATTAGCCATCAGAGAAATAGAAATCAAAACTACAGAAACACTACTTAGATGCACTAGTAGTGCTAGATTTTTTAAAAAACAGGAACTAAGTGTTGGCAAGGATGTAGGGAATTAGTAACCCTCGTGCATTGTTGGTGGGGCTGGAAATCATGCAGCCACTTTGAGAAACAGCTTGGCACTTCCTCACCCAGTTATTCTAGGGCCCAGCAGTTCCACTGCTAGGTCTACACACAAGAGAATACAAGTTAGGGGACTAGGTGTGTGTGTCGGAGGGGGGAATTGAGCACATAAGAAAGAAAGAGAGAAAACTCATAGACACGGACAGCGGTGCAGTGATTGCTGAGGTCGGGGAGTATGGGGAAGTGGAGGAGGGTATGGGGGAGATAAATGGTGACGGGAGGAGACCTGGCTTGGGGTGGCGAACACACAGTACAGTGCTGTGGAATTACTGGGCACCTGAAACCTGCAAAATTTTGTTAACCAGTGTCACCCCAATAAATTCAATAAAACATTTAAAAAAGAGAGAGCAAGAGGATACAAGACATTTAACCACATAAAAACCTATTCATGAATATTTATAGCAGTATTATTCATAATACTAAAAATTAACAACAACCCAAATACCCATAAACTGATAAACAGATAAACACAATGATATATATATATATATTATATATCATAATATATATAATATTCCATTGTATGGATATATATATATGGATATATATATATAGTATATATATGGATATATATATATATCCATACAATGGAATATTATTCAGAAAGAAAAAGTAATGAGGTGTTGACATGTGCTACCACCTGGATAAATCTTGAAAACCCTACGCTAAGTGAAAGAAGCCAGTCACAACAGGCCACCGACTATGTGATTCTATTTACATGAAATGTCCGAACTGGCAAATCAATAGATCAGGGAGTATGAGTGGCTGCCTAGGACTGGGAAGCAGTGAGAGGATGGAAGGTAGCTGTTTAATGGGTACAGGGCTCCTTTCATGGGAGACAAATTTCTTTCTAAAAAAAACATTGCATTACACATTTTAGAGGGGTGAATTGCATGGTACATGAGCTGCATCTCACTAGAGGTGTAAAATTGTTCAGGGGTAGTTTAGAAAGAGGAGATCTGGAAGTCCAGACCAGGGGAAGGACAGCTGCAGCAATAACTAAGGCAGCTTAACGAGGATGACACGTAAGTTGTGTGCACTCCTCCTGCTCTCATTACCCGGGTCTCAACTCAAGGCATGAGTTGAGAGGACCCCTCTACTCCAGAAGCCCTCAAGGTTTGCCTCCCACCAGCAACATCGCTATCACCTGGGGACCTGTTAGGAAATCCAATCTTTCTGCCCCACCCCACCCACCAGAATCAGAATGTCTAAGGGTAGATAGAACCAGCAATCTGGGTTATTTCAGTGCTCCCGTGACGATGCAGTATGCCCAAGTTTGAGAACTGCTGCTGTTCTGGAAGCTATGAGTTCTGGTGCAAACCCAGAGGCAAGGGAGAACCGACTCATCAGTACTGCTTACCATCACTAAGTGATGGAAAATCACCCTACAATAATGGAAGAACAAAATGAGAACAGGGCGTGACCTGGAAGATGAAGTATTGACATGAACCCCCTTCTCCAGCGTGCTACGCAAGGGGATTTGCTCACCTGATAATCACTGGCACCTACAATCAGGCTTGATTTTTGTAAAGATAATCAGAAACATATTGCATAAAAAAAATTTAGGCCCCAGGAACAGAATTTGAAAAGGCTTGCTGGATGACAGTTTTTGGACTATTGCAGCCACATGACAGCACCTGTATTTAAGTATTTGTCTTGCATCACCTAAAATGTATCCTGGGGTGAAGGGTGGGGCCTCCAGCCCTAGGAAAACAGTGCTGGTCCTTCACTAAAAGAGCAGGGGGAGTGGAGTGAATGTGGCCTTGGATTAGTGAGTGGTCTGGCTCCAGGGAAGAGCTGAACCTGGGAATGTTCTTCCCTCTTTGCCCCCCTCTCCTCTAATTCCCACAACTCCTCATTCTTCCCTGAGCAGGACCAGGCTGAGACAAGTGCTGCATCGAGGGCACACAATTAAAGGGGACATGACATGCTGTCTCAGGTCCTGCACAACCACAGTGGGCACATGATTGTGTATGTTTCTCTTGTCCACTAGAGGCACCTGGGGGAGAGGCCCACACAGGCTGTGGAAGCCACTCAGTGCCATTGGCTGGGGATTCTGGGGGTCCGGGTACCAGACATGGCCTAGAAGCAGGGTGCAGGCTCCAGGTGGGCATGTCCTCCATGCCCCTTGAAATCCTTGCAGGAGTAGGCCCAGGTGGGGCCCTCTAGTCTGAGTCATTGACAGTGAAATTGGTTTGGCACAAATACACAGGGTGACGAAATGTAACAAAAGCTGCCCCGCTTGTATGAGTAACTTGGGACATGGGAATTCCAACAATTTAGCTTAGACGGGTTCAAGCGAGGGAGGGATGTGATCAGGATGCTTTAGAAATGAAAGAAGCTGTTGCTTAATGCAGTATCCAGCTTCCTGGGGAAATGATTCAGATTTTAGTTTTTTAAAATACTGACATGACAAAACTATACCAACAAAGATAGCTGTTTGGTACTTTAAAATAACATAGAAAAATCTGGATCCTGAAGGCTGGCATTGCCATCTGTAGTAAATGGGAAGGAGTCTCTTTGAGACCATAAACGTCTTCATCTCTGAGTAGCCACAGAGCAGAGCCCAGCACCTGGCTCACTGCTTAAATGAACAAAACGAAAATACTCGTTTATACACAGAATAATGAAGTTCACATGCAGATGTGTGGAGAATTTCACATGTGCGTAGGAAACGTTAGCTGCACGTACCAAGAATATCCATGCCAAAGAGGCAGTGTGGAAAGCGTGGCGTGCTGTCTACTCAGGCTGCTCTGACGAACCACCACAGTCGGGGTGGCTCACATAGAAATATGTTTCTCACAGTGCTGAAGGCTGCAAGGCCAAGATCAAGATGTCAGCAGCAGGTCTGGCGTCTCAGCCTGCAGAGGGCTGCCTCCTTGCTGTGCCTTCTCATGGCCTTTCCACTGTGTGCACACTTCCGGGGGCTCTTCTTAAAAGGGCACTGGTCCTTTGGAACTAGGGTCCCAACCTCACGGTCCCAGTTAGCCTTAATAATCTCTGTATCCACACAGTCACTTTGGGGGCTACGGCTTCAGCGTACAAATTTGGGAGAGATTCCATTAGGAATTCAGAACATAATTCCAAGGAACTCAAGACATCACGTTTGACACCAGGACCAGTACCTCAAAGGGGCATGGATAACTTGGAGGTTTGGGAGAAGAAAGACAGAGATTTAAAGCACTGTATCTTAAAATGCGTTCCCCAGACCCTTACCAGTCCTGCTTCACCACAGGAAAATTCCATGATCCAATCTATTTGGGAAATACAGCAGAGTTTATTTCCAAAAACTCACAATGCATGTTAGTTATTAAGATATTCTCAGAAAAGAGTTGGTTTTATTTGGTCTACAGTATTTCTCAAAGCCATTTGACCACTTTAGATTTACCATTTTTTTAAATCCCATTTGAGGGAGACACTTTGGGAAATTCTGATTTAAAGGATTTGGAAATTCGTATCTATAAGGAAATATTGAACTGGAAGTATTTAACTTTAATGTGAAAACCAAATAGAGAAGAAAGGGTCTTCAAATTTTGGCTTTTTTAAAAGGCTTTATTATTTTTTTTTTTTTAGAGAGAGAGGGAGAGAAACATCAGTGTGTGATTGCCTCTTGCGTATAGTAAACATGGCTCACAGGTTTGACAAAGCTGAGTGGTGAGCATAAAGGTGTTAATTATGCTCCCTACCAGTTGCTGCATGCTTGGAATATTTCATAGTAACTGGAAAACCAGGATGCTCCACACCTTTAGGCACTCTCAGAATTTTGCTGTAGGTTATAGTTTTTAAAAAGAAGCAAATGGGAAGGGGGAAATATATACAAGGGGCTTTAACTGTGTTTTAATGCTCTATTTCTTTTTTAAAAAGTGTTTCTGGCCCTGGATGGTGTGGCTCAGTGGATTAAATGTCAAGCCTGCAAACCAAAGAGTTTCTGGTTTTACTCCCCATCAGGGTACATGCCTGGGTTGCAGGCTAGGCCCCCAGTAGGGGGCATGCGAGAGGCAATCACACATTGATATTTCTCTCCCACTCTCTCTCTCTAAAAATAAATAAATAAAATCTTTTTAAAAAGAAAATAAAATAAAAACAAGTGGTTCTGGCCCTGGCCAGGTGGCTCAGTTGGTTGGAGCATGTTCCCACACAGCAGAGGGTTGCTGGTTTGATTCCTGGTCAGGTCACATACCTAGGTTGTGTGTTTGATTCTCAGTCAGAGTGTATACAGGAAGCCCCCGATCGATGTTTCCCTCTCACATTGATGTTTCTCTCTCTCCCCCTCCCCCAATTACTCTCTCTCTAAAATCAATAAAAAACTTATTCTCAGATGACTATTTAAAAGGAAAAAAAAGTGGTTCTGAGGCGACACAAACAAATAAAAGGCAACATGCTCTGTCACACATAAAAAATCATATTCCTTAATGAGTCTGAATTCTTCCCAGAAAGGATAATGCTTCATGAAAGGAATAAAGAATGAGCTCGATACCAGGGAGGCCCTGGCCTTGCTCTGTGAGGGCCGGGCCCCAGGGCTGGCGGGAGCACTGGCCGTGACACCTCTGCTGGGGGAAGCGCTCTGCGGGGGGGAGCGCATCCACATTGTTCTTGGAACCTTGTACCCTCTGAAGATGAGTAGATAGGGAAAGAATTTAGCATTTTTCTTTCCTTTGGCAAATAACGACATTTCAAATCATGATAGTGGAAAAATACTGTTTTTGAAGCAGTTGACTTTTAGTAAACTTCTGAGAAATCCACTTGCGTGGACACTGGCTTGGTTTCTTTCCTCTGGGTTGATTCATGTAAAGCCTCAGATTCAAGAGTCAAGTTCTCCCAGGACACAACATGGTGGTTCTTTACTTTTCACTAAGCCCTTTTAAGAAGAGCTTGGCCCTAGAATGCCCTGCTTATTTGGAGCTCAGATCTACGCGAACCTCCTGAGATGCTCTGAAGCACCCTCGGAGGCCCAGGAATAGAAGTGGTTGTGAAAGGCAGGTGGTGATATTAAGACTGAAAGCAAATACCATATAACATTATGGTTTAACAAAGCAGGAGAGCAGATACAAAAACATTGGTTATATTGTTCTTTATACCTTTCTGTTTGATGAAAACGGTCCATTAAAAACACAACCGGAAGGGTATCAGTGCCCTGGGATATACCAGTTCCTTTGACCTCGCCACTCATGCTGGGAAGGTGTTCTTAGTACATTTTCCTTCCACAATTTTACATTTTATATTGACAACACTCAGCTGCAATGACTCATCCAAGGGAGTAAAATGTAAAATGCTCAGAGAAAACTACAGAACAACTCACTTCCACCCCGTTTGGACTGAACAGAGAGCTCCCCTAGCAATGCCCGGGCTGGAAGTTGCCAGGAGCAGCGAGTTAAATCAGACAGTGTAGTAGGAGAGGTGTGACCTGGGTCTGCCCAGAAAGAGGTACTAATTATATGGCAGGAATTCATGGACACATTCTTTCTGCCATAAGAGATGTTTTCACGGAGGAAGTGACATTTGAACTAGACCTTAGAGTAACAAAGCACTTGTTCAGGAAAGGTCAAGGTTATTGGAAATCAGTGAAGTGCTTACTATGGGATTAATCCACATATTATGCCACACTCATGGTATGCTTTGTGTTTTTAACAGAATATTTTGAGCAAACAGAAAGGTATAAAGAATAATATAACAAACATTTTTGCGCCCGCTATCTTGCTTTGTCAAATTGTAATATTGCATGGTATTTGCTTTAGGTCTTAATATCACATAGAAGCTTCCTAGGCAGCCCTCCATTTTATATTCCTCTCTTTCTCTCCAGAGATTACCCGCTCATTCTTCTAATCTGGAACCTGAATCCCCTGCTCCTTCGTCCTCCCTCCATGGCAGGTGCTGCTAACAGACCGCTAATTCTTTCCCATGAAGGTTAGAAGTGTTCTCCACTCAGGCGCCAGTGATTGAAATTGTCATGAATGATAAAACCTACCGGTCTTTCCTTTAACTCCATCTCTTTCCAGAAGCTTAGAACCTAAGAGATGGGTCTGATCTACCCTGTGGCTTCTTATCTGTGCAGAAGCTAATCTGAGCCTGACAGGCACACTCCAGTTACTGTTCATCTGGGTAGGCAAAGACCACACTAGACCGACAGTCAGAATCCTGGTTTCAAACCAGAGCTCCTCCAGCCCCCAGAAACGTGACCATGGGCAGGACACTCAGCTTCTCTGAGTCCATTTGTTTGCTTATAAAACAAAGATACCACATGCCTGAGCTACGAGCCTACTAGGGTGCATCTGTGTGCCTTGGACATGCTTCTTCGGCATCTTAAACTTACCCCTATTAGATAATTTCATGACCGTATGATAATTATCGACTCACTTGCCTTCTCTATCAAATTGTGAGCTTTTTGAGAGTAGGGACCATGTGCCTGACATTCAGTAAGTGCTCAATAAATACTGGATGAATTAAATTGATCAAATATAACTACATTTACAATCTAATGCATTCATATACATATTTTCATGACATATAAAGCATACAAATACCAGGTATAATTCTCATTTGGCAATACAAATGAGCATAAATGGCACTGGTAGCCGGTGCCACCTCATCAGAGCATTGATAGTTGGACTGCTGCTCTGGAAAATGTTCCCATGATGATGATTGAGCCCTGAGCCTCTGTGGCTAGGAGGCCAAGGTCAAATCCAGGCACTGCCACTTACTTGTCATAGCAAATCACTTAACTTCTTTGCTTGTCAATTTCTTATCTGTAATTAACCCAATAAAAACAATCCACATTGGGGCGAGCATTTGGGTCTATTTTATTCATGAATCTACCTCAAACAACATACCCCAAAAAGGACTGGGGCTATAGAAGGAAGTCTATATATGATAGAGTTCTTGATTAAATGGATTCTGGGACCCACCTCCTAAGGTCATGTGATTAAATGTGCCTGGAAGTGCTCAGCATATATATTGAACAAGAAATACTCTTATACCTCTTTAAAATAATGGTCTTGATGTGTATCTCATGGCTCTGAGGGAGTGAGTCTTGATTTTGGTCTCACAGCCCTTAGACTTCCCCATATTGAGGGATGCCGTGAGCTTAGCTTTACCCACAGCTGAATGGCCAATGTGAGAGGCACTGAGGGGTGTCTCTGGTCCTCCTGACTCTGTGTGGTGCAGTTCCTAGGGTCCCATAATGACAGACAGACACGGGCAGTGAGTGGGGTCTGTGCTCAACCTCTCCCCACCCCCGGCCTCCACGCTCCTCCCCCTTCTGTCAAGGTTCCCGGGCATGCAAGTGTTCAGCCAACTGGACAATACACACAAAAATCCACAAGCTGGTGGAGAAATGCTAACAGCTGTGAGGAATTACATGAGAGGAATTTTCTGGCACTTTGGCCTGATGTGAGGGGAGTGAATGTCAAACATGTTCTAGATTGGGGAGAAAAACAGGCAAAATGCTGCTATGTGGGGAATTCCACACACACATTGGAAACATAGATGGTATTAAGAAAAGGGTATTTAGCCAGTGGTTACACCAGGCCTTTTAGCCTTACCGCCTTTAAGCATCACTTCAGACCATTGCTTTGTTCAGTAACATTTGTATGTTTTCTTGATTTCAAAAGCTCATTCCATTTTTCATAATTATAAAAGTTCCTTGGAAAATACCAGAAAAATGATTATGAAATATGAAAACTTTACCACCACCAGAGATATTCATTGTTGACATTTGGGTAAATTTCCTTCGGTATTTTATAGTTTATATATTATGTTTTAAAAATCTAATGACAGAATTTCAAAGAACTATGATGATTTTTCCATCTAGACTTTGTACATCTCACCATGTTATAAAATACAGTTAATTTAAAAAAATAGTTTAGTCTATTGTAAAGTAAAGCACGCATACAAACAGGACTGTATAACATGTATGTACATTTAAAAATAAGAATAAGGAAAATAGAAAAAAACACCCTGGAATGTGGGTCTTGCTACTACATAGTATTTAAACACACATACATGACATAATTTAATATTTTTCTTGTTAAATATTTAGGACCTAGGGTCTCTGTACAAATCTCTGAATATTTTTTAAATGACATTTAAAATTATAATATTGTAGAATATCTGAGAAGTGTCTAAAGGACACTGATGTTGTTAATAACACTGACCAAACCATCCTGGCTGGTGTAGCTCCGTGGACTAAGTGCTAGCTTGCGAACCAAAGGGTCGCTGGTTCAATTCCCAGTCAGGGCACATGCCTGGGTTGTGGACCAGGTTCCTGGTTGGGGGAGTGCAAGAGGCAGCTGATTCATGTATCTCTCACACATCAATGTTTTTCTTCCTCTCTTTCTCCCCCCTTCCTCTCTCTCTCTCTCTCAAAGTAAGTGAACAAATGTTTAAAAAAGAAACACTGACCAAATCAAAAAAATATAGAAAGACACAAATTTCCAATATCAGGAATAAAATAAGTCAATATCACCACAGACCCTGCAGACACCAAAAGGATTTATCGATTGTTGAATGTTGAATTCTCTGATTTCATCCTTTAGAAGGATGAGCTCTGGGGAGTGAACCTACTGAGGCAAAGGATATATAACAATTTTTTAATTTAAACTTTTCATTTGGATATGATAGTTTTACATGCAGTTGTAAAAAAAAAATAGCACACAGACAACTATACCCTTTACCCAGTTTCCTCCAACAACCAGGATTTATCAACACTAATACAGTCAAAATACAGGATCTTTCCCTCTCCACAAAGATCCGTCACACTGCCCTCTTACAGCACAGCCACTTCTAACTTGTCCCCAACTCATCCGTAACTCATGTCAGCCACTAATCTGTCCTCCAATTCAACTCTGTACGTTTAATTCAAGAATATTATGTCAATGGAATCATAGAGTACATAATCTTTTGTGATTGGCTTTATTCACTCAGCATAATTCTCCGGAGATTCATCCACACTACTGTGTGTATCAACAGTCCAGTCCTGTTCACTGGGCAGCAGCATCCCATGGTATAGAGAAATGCACCGCAATCTGTCACACCGTCCCCTTTGAGAAAAATATTTGGGTCGTTTCCACTTGGGGGCTGTTACAAATAAAGTGCCCATAAACATCTGTGTACAGGGTTTTGTGTGAACATCGTTTTCATTCCTCTGGGATACGTGTTCAGGAATATAATTGCTAGGCTGTATGGTAGTTACATGTTGAATCGGTTTGAAACACTGCCAAACTCTTCTCCATGGTGGTGGGACCATTCTACACTCCCACCAGCAATTTATGAGTGATCCGATCTCCACATTTTCCCTGGCATTTGGTGTTGTCACTATTTTAACCATTTTTATAGATGGATAGGGATATCTCATCGTGATTTTAATTTGCATTTCCCTAATGACTAGTGATATTGACTATTATTTTTTGGGCTTATTTGCCATCTGTTTATCTTCTTTGAAATGTTTATGACTTTCCCCATTTCTTAACTGGATTTTTTCAGTGTTTTGATAGGGTTTTTTTTTATACATTGTAGTTCTAGCCTTTTATCAGATATATGGTTTGAAAATATTTTCTTCCTGTTTGTAACTTGTGTTTTCATCCTTTTAGCATGATGTTAAAATCTATTTTCTCTTTGCTATTCACACTGGGTAATTTCTATTATCCCATCTTCCAATTCACAGATTCTTCCCCAGTCTCTTCCACTTTGTTTTTGTTACTATATTTTGTAGTTCTGAATTCCCATTTGGTTCTTCTTTATATCTTTTGGGGTTTTTTTTTTTTTTGCTGTTGTCAAGTCTTTGTTTCTAGAGTGTTCATAATTTCTCATCAAAGGATTTTGACCATGGCTGCTTTAAAGTCTTGTCATGTAATAATATCTTGTTTGGTATTAGTGGTGACATACATTTTTTTTCATTCCTTTGGGATCTTCCAGGTCCTTGGCATGATGAGTGATTTTCAAATAACCTGTACATTTTGGATATTACATCATGAGCCTCTGAATTCTGTTCTAGCTGGCCTGCCCTGCTCTGGCAGTGGAGGTGGCTGGGGCCCCTCGATACTGCTGGGTGGATGGGAGTTCTGGTTTCCTCCTGACCTGCACTGATACTTCTATGCTGAAAGAGTTAGGTCACTGCTCCACATGTGACCTCCATCTACCATGGGCGCAGGGGCAGGTGGCCTGGTTACTCTTTGCATTAACCATGTCTTTTATTTTTTGATGTTTTGACATCAGCCTTGCTGAGTCTACAGGCCTTGCCAGGTCCTAGTGATAGGAAATGACTGCCCTGCAGGAGCACCTTCCATGTACAGACCAACCAACCCAAAGCCCACAGCCCCAACCACTCCTTTATCAGGCTCTCGTACTCTGGGCCACCACTCTCCTGCCCTGAGACAACTCAGGGCAGCCCTGTAGCCTAGACCTGGAAATAAGCCTGCTCACCCTGCCTCCCCTGCTCCTTCTTGGAAACCACAGTAAAGGCCTTCGTCCATATTGTCTCCTGCTTCTTCTGCCTCCTGACCCATTCTGGTGCTTCCCTGTGCAACCCCGCGCCGTGTGCCTTGCCTGCTTCTAGGGAACTGTCCATGTAAATTCCTCCCTCACTACAGTCACTTCTTTGTCTGCAAGTCTCACTGTGCCTGTTTTAACAACTCCTGGGTACATGTGACACATGCTTAGGCAGTGATGCAAGTCCTGATTCTCCACTAGGCCCCTCTGACATCAACCCCATGGGAGGGGGGACCCCTTAGTACCTCCCTGGGGGGATGTCAGTCCTAGCTTTCTCTGGCACTGCCCAGCAGGGCTGCAGCATCTCGATCTGAGCTATGTGCTTGCACTGATTTCTAAACATGTTCTATGGAAATTTCCTGTGGAAATATCCTGACCTGACTGAGTAAGTACACAAGATAGTTATATCCCATACAGGCCAGAACACCAGGATCCCAGTGCAGGACCTGGTGTATAAACACAAGCACGCACAGTCACCTCCAGCCAGACCTGTCACCTTTCTACTTATTCTGGCCCCAAATTTCCCATGCTAACCATCATTACCACCCACTTTTGTTAAGTTTCCCGCTGAGAAGTGAGAATTTAAACAACTTCCATCACAGTCAACTTCAGTTATGAGTAATGGAAACAAATCTTTTTCACCATTTTCCATCAGAAATGCTTTTCAAAGGTTCTTATAAACACTGTCTTTTTTTAAAAAAAAAGCCTTAAATATTTGATCACTTGTTCAAGAGTGTGCAAATCAGATCTCCCATTCGCGAGGCTGCTCTCAGGGGGAACCCGCTTCCCCTGAGCGTTCAGCCTGTAGGGCAATGTAGTTGAGACCACACAGAGCTCTCTTCTGAAGGGCGAAAGTCAGAAATGTTTAGAAAGGCAAAAGCTCCTCAGAAGACTCATTACCATGACCAAGTTTTCAGCTCGTTCCTAATCAAAAGAAACAGCCTTCCAAACCATGGTCTCCTTTGAGAGAGAGAGAGAGAGAGAGAGAGAGAGAGAGAGAGAGAGAGAGAGAGAGAGAACAAGCCCACATTCAATACAACTGACCATGTCCTCTGCTGCGGAAGGCCATGGCTCTGTTGGGCTATGGAGTGCTGACCATCTAGTCAACTTAAAATTCTAATTCTCTGGGTCCTCTCAAGTTAAAAGTCTCTGATCCTTTGTATTCATCCTTTCCTGAGAGGATGTAGGATTAGAGGTATGGGTCCAAATGAGAACTACACCCTCATGAAAGGTAGGTTTCTGAGAAATTGGTCACCCATGTATGCTTTTTACAGAGAATTAGTCTGGCCAAGGATACAGTTTAGTGGACAGACTAAATATGAGAGAGTAAGTAGAACCAGCCTGATAAATAAAGAATATATATTTATAATAAGGGTCTTTTGAAAGTCTAGGATAAATAAGAAACTATCTTAGCATTTATATTTGCTATTTTCAATCTCTTTAAATAAACTTGGCAAAGCCTCTTTAAATAACAGTATAGATAATCAAATTATAAATTACCCAAAGCCAAGTCAAGGTTTGGCTGCCGTTTCCCCTTCACGGCTGCACATCACACAGCCCCAGACCAGTGTTTGCAGCACATACTGAAAATTGCTGGTCAGCATGGCTGCCTGTCTCCTCCTCTCCCGTCTCACTGAAGACTGGGGATTGTTAAAGGCAGGACTGAGTCACAATTCATCCTTGTTCTACGAAAATGCACTATACCATCTGAACACAACTTGTGAAATAAATAAATGGATGCTTGCATTAGTGAGTGATCCAATAAAAATATATATTGCAGATTTTTGAGTCACGTGTTATTTGCTAGTCAGAAATTCCTGCATATGCCGGAGAGAGACATGAACTGAGACTCGGACGGCTTACCAACAGGGAGGAAAGATGAGCAGTGTAGCGAGGCACCACAATTTGTCCTATTTTTATATGAAACTTTAGTCCCCAGGCCCACGTGAATGCATGGCATGCTGACGAAACGACATCCTTCCTTTATTTTTTGGCCTCAGAAAAAAGTAGGTTGGCCTGGCACTGATAGAAATACAATGAAATGTTCAGGACTAGGTAGTGTTAATGTCTCTTACAAAATTTAACATTTTCTAGTAGTCATTAAAATATAAAAAGACACAGAAGAAAATAATTTTAATATTTTACAGGTACAGTGCATCTTGATTCAAACTAGCCACCTTCCAAGGACTCAATGGCCACGTGGGGTGAGGGGCTGCCATACTGACAGCAGAGTGTTAGAAACATACTTTGCATTCATTTGCAGCAACTACTTTTTTTCACTGGGTTTCCAGTGTCATTAATTTCCCCCCTTCCCCCCCTCCCATGACTCTTCATTACTTATCCTGACATTATCGGAGCGGTTGGAAATGTGTCGTCTCTTACAAGTCACCTGAAATCTTTTTGGCAAGTGTGTAGGGTGCAAATTCTAAAGGAAAAGAAAACCAAGCGGGTTTTGTGCCCATTTCACAGTTGAAAAGTTCAGAGTTGTAAGGTATCTATAGTCACGTGGCTGGTTAAATCTCAGGCCATAACTCAAGCCTAGATCCTGGGACACCTCATTTTCATCTCATTGTCTCTTAGAAACCGAGTCCTTTCCAGCTGAGGAAACAGCCTGTGTCCGAGCTGAGTCAGGAAGAAAAAGCACCGCTCGTTTCAACAGGCTCACCCGGCTCCTGCACAAAAGGCCGAACGGCCCTCTGGGGTGACCACAGGGTTAGGTCTCAAAAGGAAGTTATTTCTCCAACTTGAAAGAAATACTTGGTTCTCTTCCAAAGGCAGGAGAACCTTTAAAAATAAATCAATTCCTCATTTTAAGAACAACCATGTAGAACATGCATGCTGGATCAAATGTCACGTCTGAGAAAATGTCACCATCAAAGCCAACTACAGCAGCCGAGCCCCCCACGCAGGATGAAACCTTATCGGAACTCATAAAAAACAGCTGTCGTTCTCTCTATTTTCACTGAGTCTAACCTTCTGTACTATTTCTTGTTTAAGTAAACAGAAAAAGCCTTTACTCCAAAAGTCAGAAAACCAGATTCTTCTTTTAAAAACTATTTTTCCCGTTGCCTCTTCTCTTCCCCATTCTTACCTCTTCTATACTTCACTCCGTGTGAAAGTCTTAAGTGTTGGAAAACCGCTCTCTTTCTCTCCGCTCCACTGCCCCACGCTCGTGGTCTCCCTCCCTTTCTGTCTCTTCCATTCTCCCCCGCTGCCACGACCCACGCCGTCATGACCTCGACCCCACCCTCCCCACCCACTAAGAGGGCCAATAGGTCCACAGAATGCATTTAGCACTGTTAAGAATCAGAAGATGTGAATTTTATACTTTAGTTTTTAAAATGATTAATGTTAGTGGTGTGATAAATCTGAAATAATTTTGTTTACTCAAGGGTAGAGCAGGTAAGTAAATATGTTGGTATTCTTTGGAATCAGAGTTATTTGATGGGAGAAAAGAGATCAGTATGGATTGAGGTGAGCTGGGGAGAATGTGGTGCTGGGTTTAAGTTGGCAACTAATGAGGAACATATCTGTATGTTCACGTGAACACATTTGCATGTGTGTATATATGGATTGTGCATATGCATATGTGTGTATGTGAGGGAATACACTGTGCACAGAAACGGTAGGAAGCACATGACAACCGGATGGCAACGAGCTCACCCAGCATCCAGACCTCGGTTTCTGACAAGTCCTCTGTAAGTGGACCCACATGTCCTTGGACAAATGGCCACGCCTAAGACTGAGACAGGGAAGGGAAAGTCGGCCTGAAATGTCTGGTGCCAGGAAATAAGGAATACTCAAAGAGGAATGGGGGACATAGATGCAGCTTGAAGGCACTTCTGGTGACCAATTTCTAGAATCAACAAAGAACAATTAGGATAATATATCAAAATAGGAAGGAATAAACAAGAATTGAACGAGGTATTTTCAGTGGTAAAATATACACAGCGTAAAATTTATCATCGTAACCATTATAAGTGTACACTTCAGTGGCGTTAAGGACACTCATGTTGCTGTGTGACCATCACCTTCATCCGTCTGCGAACTTTTTCATCTTTGCACACTGAAATTCTGTCTCTATTGAAGGGCAGCTTTCCATTCCTAATTCCCCCAGCCTCTGCAAACCATATTTTACTTTCTGTCTCTGTGAATGGGACTACTCTAGGATCTCACATAAGGGTAATCACACAATATTTGACCTTTCGCATCTGGTTTATTTCACTCGGTATAATGTCTTTGAGGTCCATCCATGTTTTAGTATGTGTCAGAACTGTATTCCTTTTCAGGGCAGAATAATATTCCACTGTATTCACTGCATTGTGTTTACCCCCTCGTCTGTTCATGCACACGTGGGTTGTTCCCACCCAAGGCTCCTGTGGGTCATGCTGCTATGGACACATGTGTGCAAATGTCCATCTGAGTCTCTGTTTCCGATTCATTTGGGTACATGCCAAGACATGTAATTGCTGTGTCAAATGATAATTTTATGTTTACTCTTCTGAGCCTAGTAAGTTTTGAAAAAGAGGGAAAAGAAATACTTTCTCTACAGAAAATTACTAGTTAATAAACGTAAAAAATGTGGTCATTGAAAACCATCACTTTCCCCCTGTAGGTAATAGATCCTGCTGGTGGTGACCATCAGTGGATGCTGATGGGTGGAGAGCAGGATGCTCACATGGTGGCAAGTGTCGGCCCGCAGACCACTCACTAGGCACCGAGAAAGGCGATTTTGTGATGGCGAGCTCCGGCAGGAACCACATCACCTGCCTGAGTGGTCAAAAGTTAGCGTCGACAACATTGGAGCAAACTGGCACTACGGGCTTCTTACAGTGCCAGGGGGCGCTTTACCATATACATACATTTGCCCCTCAGCGTGCACAATTCAATGATTTTTTGGTGTATTCACAGCACTGTGCAGCCATTGCTACAATTTTTAGAACATTTTCACACCCCACCAAAGAAACCACATCCCCATTAGCAGTCATGCCCCAGTCCCCCAATTCGTCCAACCCGAGACAACCATCAATCTCCCTCTTTCACTGGATTGTTCTACCTCAGGAAATTCCATATAAATGGAGTCATAAAATATTTGGCCTTCCGTGACTGGCTTCTGTCATTGAGCATAATGTTTTTGTGCGTGGTATTCACGTATCAGCATTTCATTCCCTTTTATTGCCAAATAATATTCCATTATACAGACATGCCACTTTTTATCCATTTGCCAATTGATGGACATTTGTGCTATCTTCACTTTTTTCTATTATGAGTAATGCCTCTATGGCCCAGCTCACTGACCGGCACTGGAAATCAGAGACCATTCCCACAGAGAGAGAGAATGTGCGGTGCAACGTGTGTGAAGGTAGCTCGTGTTCACATCTCCCTTCCTTCTCCTCCTGTGGTTTTTCCCAACTGAATTAAACCCAACCCACGAGCAGGTCTGAAGTCTGAATAAATTGGGATGAAATGAGTTAAAACTTACAATCACACCTGAGGCATAGCCCAGGCAGAATCTCAAAGCTACAATGAGTCCCCCGTACACCACCCTCAGAATGTGCTCTTCAGGTTTTATTTGGTCTTTCCTGACTGTCTGGCACTGGTTCGAAGGTCATTGTCATGTTTTGTTTGCTTCAGTTTGGAAAATAAATCTGAAATCATCTCTGGCTTGTTTACTTCTCTCCTCTAGGGAAATGAAGAATTAAAAATATTCTCCATACAACTGTTTCAAATCCACTTAAAAGAAAGTTCTTCAGTCCTCAAACTTCATCCAACAGATGCACAATCCTGATATTTCTGGGGTTTTTTAAATTGCCTGACTTGTTTGCGTAAATATTGATAGAGATAGCATGGACAGTTGTGTGAGCAGGTTGGATCCCAGCCAGGGAGACAGGAATTATTTGAAAGAGCCGGGTACTGAGATTTTGAGAAAGAGAACTCTCCTCTCATACAATTTACTGCTTTTATCACCAAACCTTTAAAGGAAGATCCAGGACTCCACTGCACTTGCCTCACCTTACCCACATAGAACATGAAGCACGGGGGGTAAGAGCTGGGCCTGGGAAGTAAGAGCTGGGCCGGGGAAGCCAGGCACCTGGGTCCAGTTTCCAGCTTTGATATGTGATACCTGCCTCACCTGAGGGAAGTGACTGAACCCCCATAAACCTCAGTTTCCATATCAGTTTCTATATACTGGTAGTATCCACACTGAAGAATTGCTGGGGTAGATGATGTCCCTTCAGTGAAGCTCAGCACAGATTCACACCTGTTTGAGTGCTCACCCTTAGGGAGCTAACTGAGCATGGACAGAGATGGCCATGACAAGTGCTGTGACACAGGTGACACACCACACTCTCCATGTGGAGGCATGTCAGCTGAGTAACACTCCTGACCTCTGCTCCTCCCCCTCAACCCCCCCGCCCCGCACCGCCGCTATGCTCTTCCACTAGCCCACCTAGCTGTGGGTGAGGCCTGGGGTCTTCCAGATCTAATGAGGACCTATGGGTAAGTCTGTCACACTCTGAGTTAAGTATTAATTTGAGAGGTAGCATGACTTAGCTCTGAGCCACATTCTCTACCTTTAGCTGTAGATGATCTAACACGACATTTTGGTCACCCTATGTCTTACTTCTTTGTCTTATTTCTCAATTACTGTACAGCTTGGTTGCTGAGTTGTAAAGTAATTCATGGAGTCTTCTTCTAACTACTAGGCAAGCCATTCTTCCCTGCAACGCCAGTTTTGGCCCTGTGGGATTCCCAAACAGCTGCCTGGTGACTCAGCTTAAAAAGAGTCACCACCGCTGACTCAACCTGCACAGAAGAGTACATTCGCTGTCCTCCAAACACATCCCGAAAGCTGAGCACGGCCAATCCCAAGCTTCCTGCACTGGATTTGGAGCCCCACGACCATGCCAGGCTTCTGGGTGATCTCGCAACTCAAAAGCAACATTTCCAATTGCCAGATATTTCTCTGGAAAAAGGAAAACATGGCCCTATAGACTCTTTGTTCCTTTTTGCCTGGTGTCACAATCCCAATGGTAAGGAAACAAAAACCTATTATTCTAAAGAACAGCTCAGTCATCCCCTAGGATTGTGAATATCACCCCAGGACAAAGCTCTCAAACGGCTTTGAATTTAGGATGTTATTTTCACTCATGGTTAATGTTACTTCACTAACAATTATTGAGCCCAAGGAGACACAGAGATGAACAGGACATGATTTCCAGTCTCAAAGAACTGGTCTGACATGAGAGCGATGCCTAAGAAATCATAATGTAATATGGTCAATGCAAGGCATTATAAGTACCCTGGAAAAAGCGCATATCCCCACAGAGGATGGAAGAGGGAGGTTGTCAAAGAAAGTCGGCTACAGTGCTGGATGCCTTATTCAAGATAAATAAATGAAGCTAGCTATTTATGACTGCAGAGGGAATGGGCGTCAGGGTATTCTAACAGATGGAAAACATGAGCAAACAGAGAGGCATGGGATGTGCCAGAAACCATAATCCAATAGGGAGAGCAGATGAGGTTAGACGGTTTGTCAGAGAGACAAGTTCTGGAAAGGCCACACATGGCCCTACAATCACCTGTGTGAGCTCATAAAAAAAAATCAGATTCTTTTGTCCTGGAAATTGGTTCTTCAGTGACTGTGACTTCAGCAAACTAGCCTGCATCCATGTCAGGCACTGGAGCTATAAGAGTGCGTAAATGCAGACATGTCCTTGACCTTCATGAACCTTTCATTCCAGTCAAGGCCAAGAAAGACTAGGCAAAGAGGGAAAGGAAAAGCAGAGAGATCATGTGCAGAGTCCTGGGCTTGAAGGAGCATTGTGAATACCAAGGCCAAAAGAGAGGAGATCACCATGGTTGGAGGTGAAGAGTGGGCAGTGGGGTGGTGGAGATGCCGCTGACCACAACCCTGATGCTTGGACAAACAAGGCCTGTTTGCATCATTGGGTGCATTTTGTTTTGTTTTTAATGCCAAAACAATGATATAACAACTTGAGATTTGTGATGCTGTCCACCTGGAAGCAGCTTTTATTATTTTTGGCATCCCCTCTGAGAGCTGGAAGAAACACACATAAATATATCCGTGCCTTTCAAGAGCTCAGAGGGAGCTGCGAGAGACAGCGCTGTAACAGCTTGGCTTCACACCGGGAGGGACGAGAAGCACTAACAGGCTGGTGGCACTGCCCTGGGAGCACTGTGGAGAGAGTCCTTGCGCATTCAGGCCATGAGGGCACTTTCACTCAGAGGACTCTCTTTCTAGGGAAACAGAGAGACCATTATATCCTCGATGCCCTAGGATCTAAAATAGTTGTCCATTTCATCTTCTCTTAGGCTCAAACTTAGCATGTAGAGAGAACTCTTAGCTTGTGCCATCTTTAATTCATAAAATAAATATGGAGCAAGTGACTACCATTGCCATGGAACGGGCCTTCACATGTAAGTTCCCTATAGAGATGACTGGGCATCATCGGCCATGTTAGCATCTAGTGGGAGAGAGTCCACCCACCCAGAAGCAAGGAAGTGGGTTTTCATAACCAAATTAAGGGAGGACTTGACCTTGCATGGGGATTAGGAAGGACATCAAGTCATACCTTTGCCGACAGTAACAACGGTCATCTCTAGCCAAATGAAAAAGAAAAATAACAAACCACTCTAACTACAGTGGTGGTGATTTCTCCATTGTAGATAGGAAAGTGGACAGCATGACTCAAAGGGACTAGCTCTTGTTTCCCTGAACACAAAGCCCAAGTCTGGGCACACTCAGACACTAGACAGCCAGAGTGCCCGATCCAGGCGGGACCTTTCTTTTTGTCTGCGGGAGCCAACAAATCACCAATACAGCATCATTTGTTAGGGAAGATTCTCTCTACAATCATTTAACCCCATCATTTAAAAAATGTTAAAGAAGCGAGCAAAGACACTACATGGATTCCACCTCGTTTTTCTGCCATTGAGACCCAAGATCTCTGTGACTGATGTCCTTGTCGGCAGAGGCTTGCTCGCGTGGCGGTAGGTGAGAACGGCGGAAGCTACAGATGCCAGCATCTGCGGGAAGAACGGTCGTTCATTCATTCATCTGAAAACAAGCCTTAAAACCCTAAAAGTAGTATTATCTTCAGGGAGGAGGCGAAGGCATATCTGTAAACCATACACACTCTGGAACATGGGTTCCATTACGAGTCTGGTATATGTGTCGTTCTGGTTCTCATTCTGGTCCTCTTTACTGTATCTGAAAAGAACTCCTGCATTATATTAAATAGAATAGCCTATACTGATCTATTGCAGACAACAGTATATTTCATGCAGTGTCTTATTAACTAGAAAGCTAATAATAAAAAGTAATATTTTTAAAATGTTGCTGAAAACAGCAACCTGTTTAGGATATAGCAGAATATGATTTTTGCCTCCGAAGGGAGGTTACACGTATTCTAATTTTGTGTTATCCCCCAAAGCTAGTGTAGCCTTTAATGAGGAAGGCAATAAAAACACTGAGAACTTTGGTGATCTGCCCAAGGTTACTAAGGACGTAAACGACGGGCAGGACAAGAATTCAATTTTGTCAGCTTTTGTGCCACTCGAGGACACCTAGGGCCAACCTGACCTTGGAAAGAAAGACTTTCCCATTTGGGGTAATTACTAAATTGCCAGGGCTCTGTACCTCAACTGATCCAAATCATGATGATGATGATGACGATGATGATAACGATACTCCAAAGCGAAGTCTCCGTACAGCTCACCAGGGGAGACATTCCACACCAGCCCAGAGCAGAGACACAACAGGAGGGGCGGGAGCTCGGGGCCTTGGGCAGCACTGGCGGTTTCTAGTCAGCCGTGACAGTCCCCCTGCCCACCACCGTCCAACCACCCACTGCCCTCGGTATAAAAGGGAGGGGGAGAACTCACAGGCCAAAACGTTGCACGAGCACAGTCATTGCCAGCATCCTCAGCCTTTTCACGACTAACTCCACCATAGCTATTTAAATGACTAAAAGACTGGAAGTGTCTTTTATTTTTAAGGAGAATCTAGAAAAACTTTCTAAATCTTTCTAATAAATTATACAATCACACACAAAAATAAACAATTTCCTAACAAGATCTTGCAAATGGTCAATTTAAACAAATCTTCACTTCCAATTATAGATAGAAAGTGCCAAAATATTTTAAAATTTAATTTAGGGAAAATACAAAGCAATTAGTATCAATGTGAAAGCTATTTCACATTAATTTAGATCATCCTTAATTAAACCTGACAGTTTTAAGTGTCAGAAATCAAGATGAAGTACATGAGATACAATGCCTCAAAGTTCCCTGAAAACATTTGAGCTTCCAAAAAGAAGCATCAATTAAAAAAAAAAAAAAAGAATAGAAAAGAAAGAAAAGCTCACTGTTCTGGCTTCTAGTGAATATGGATTTCACTCTAAACACTCTCACTGTGTGTGCCTGCCTCTAAGAGGCACACACACACACACACACACACCCCACAAAACCTTTTAATAATTTGTTTCTGTTGGATTAGTTATAGGATCCCATTTGAGCCCCCGCCCCTAAAAATCTTTTAAGACAAAAATCATGCTTTCCAGAATGTTTTGCCTAGGATAACAATTGCAGAGCTTATTAACCAATCAATAAGAAAGTATACCTCTAAACTCAATACCAGATGATGAATACATGATTCCCTTGGCAGGACTCCAAAACAAACCTGGAGAGTAATTTACCTCTTGGCACTCGTTTATGGCATTCATTCATCAGTGAGGTAACTAGGGGTCCAGAGAGGCGGGGCTCGGGGCGCAGCAGCACCTGCACACCTGTTCCCTCTCCAGCCTGAGAAAACAAGGGCAGCTTTGCCCAGAAGGGGAAAGCAAGCTGCGAACGCTGTTAGATCTCACAAGAACTTTAGTAGCATCACTAATTATGGTTCTAGCATTTCCTTCAAAGTTTTGAATCATGAGGGGGCTTCACATATTCCCCATTACATTTTAAGATAGCAACAAAGTAGTATGTAATTTAAGAGACTCCAGGCAAACACTTCACATGTGTGGGACAGATGGACAGATGTTCAAGTAGACTAATAACCACACTAGTTTCTGGACTGTTTGTCACTTTGTGAAATTTCTCCTTTTTGCTAGATTTTTAAAAGCATTTCTTTGGATGTAGCAGTATGTGCTAGGCGTGAGGTAGGGGGACAAATTAATATTTCAATGGTCAAATAACTTCTCCTCAAATCAGGCTTAATGGGAGTGGAGGGATCAGATTTACTTGTGATGGTGATTAAGGAGAAAACCAGTTCTTTCTCTATTACATCCTTTGCCATTTTCCAAAATCTTATATTTCGAACTCTGACTACAGCAATCTTTATTCTTAAGTCAACAGTGATTAACCAGAGAACTATTGAGACACATGAAAAGTCTGCAGTGCAAGGTGCTGGTAGGGAATTCGTTGTTGTGACACTCACTGGAACTCTGAGTTCCTAGTGAGGAGAAAGTGCGCCACAGGAGTTTCACTACCCGACAGGACGTGGGGAAAGAGCCTAAGGCAAACATGTGCCAGAGAGCCAGCGGCCCTGGGCAGCAGCCCGAGTCAGGGCACGGGTCTCCCTATTCCCAGAGGCTCCTGGCGACTTGGACTTTTCAAATTAGATGAGAAAGTAGGGCTGAAAAATATATTTACATAGATGCCTAAAAAGTAGAAAATAAGAGGGTCTTAAAATACTACAAGCCCTGAGAAACTCTTCTACAAAAAGTGACATCAGTTGACTCTTTTCACTTAACCGGGTCTGATTTCCTCACATGAGTCTTTAATAATCCTTCTGGAACTTCAGCCTCTCACTTTCTGACGATGTGAAGTTAAGCTGGAAGAGTTACATATACATGGATGAGACAATAGCAAAGCTCTTTTTGGTGCTGAAAAAGTGTTACCTTCTGTGATCCTCCCCTACAAATGCTAGACTTTATTGCTTAAATGTCAAGTTGTATATTTGGTGTTTAATTTGTGTACTTGGTAAGTTAGCATCTCAGTAGATAAAAATCTGTTAACAATGATGAAAATACATAATTGCTTAATTTCCTAATGTGTTGTGTCTCTGATTACTTACAAAACAAAGCTGTAATCTATTTTTAGGATAAACAAAATCTACATCTTGGGCATGTCATCAACATAATCTGTATCCCTGATCCTTTATTGATCAAAAAGAAATGATCTCTTGGCCATTTGGGTTCAAAGGGTTCAGAAGGACCCCCTCTGGCCTGCCATGCGGAGGTGCATGTGGTTTTGGGTTAAGAGCTGGAGAACGTGGTGACAAGGCTGACGGTCCTGGGCACTGCAGGACTGGTCCAGCCAAGCACAGATTAGCAGGAGATGCCAGAGATACTGAACTGAGACCTGGGAATGCTGAACTATGGACTCCTGTTTTGTTTTTTTTTTTCCTGAGAGACAGAGTACAGTCTCAATATGAGATTGCAAATTCAAGTACTGCACCAAGGGGTCAGTCTTCTGAAAGAACCAATGGGCAGCGACCTTCCAGGAGACCAGCCACACGCAAGTTGAAAACACCTGAAACTCGATTGTGGCCTGAAGTCACTGGTGACCTAAGAGCTGGTTGTCAGTCAAGGAAACCAGAAAAATACTCTCAGACAACAACGAAGTCAACATAAGCCTATTGATACTTCAACAACTGTGAAGTATCAATGAAACAACTGTGACTATTAATGCCTCTAAGAATGATTTACATCACTCAAGTGCCCTTGGGAGCCAGGGGCCCAAAGTAACCTCCAATAAGCCTGCTCCAGCAAGGCAGACTTCTGACAGGGTATTAGAAACACTCTACTGGATATCACTCAGTGACGAATGTAAGTAAAGAAAGAGGACGCAAAACCAAGAAAAGATCACATCAGCACCCCTTCCAATGTGGACCTGACCTACCTTCACAAACTGAGAGACAAGTGCCCCTGAGTCCCAAAGGCTCTCAGTCTATTTCTAACACAAATGGCAACAGAGCAACTGCAAATCAGAAGCAACCCAAACAAACTTACACAGAGTCAAAATACAAGAACTTGGAGATATGATGGAAATTCCATTCTCCCTCGGACAGCCGCCTTGCCAGCACAACTTCAGACTCAGGCGTGGAGCAGCATGAGCGAGCCCTACTGCAGCTGGCCAAGGAGCAGCCCCGCGAAGGGGCCATGGCCAGCGTCGCCTTTTCACCCATGTTGTCCAGAGTAGAAAGTGAATCCCAACTCAACTCAGAGAAAGCCAAAGAAACCAAATGAAAATTGGCCATAGCAATTCTGAAGGCTATCTGTTTTCACTGGAAAAGAGGGGGAAGCATAGAAAAAGCAGCATTAAGGTACTAAAAGCCTTTTACCCAATGACCTTTTAGTTTTGATAATACAGAAGGACCTTGACTTCATTCCCTTTATTATAGCCCTGGAGTCAGGATGGTCACTATGGAGACACTGCCGCCACAGAGTGGCCCAAGTCCTGAGAAATTCTTTCCTGAGCCCTTGCTACTGCCTGGAATCCCTCCCCCCTCCCCC